>JAHRHZ010000098.1:39365264-39409682 GCA_024137785.1 Ginglymostoma cirratum
TCAAGCTTTCCTGCTCCTATGATGCTGCTTGGCCTGCTGTGTTCATCCAGCTCCACACCTTGTTATCTAAGAAATACAGGTAGTTCAGCTCTAACTCTTGTTTCATTAACAAGAATTGGCTGTAATGTGATTGAAGAATAGTGGGTGCTGTTTGGATAATGCCAACTTTCTGCTGTACAGGTAAAGCAATTTTCTAATAACAGGAACGCAGCTATCACATTATAGGCGAACTACCTGTAAAGGTAAAAGTTCAGCATTATGGTCCTAGAGTTCTAAAACAAGGTGTCCGCGCTGATCTTCACCTTCAGGCTGGAAGCCCATGAGTCCCTGTTGGTCCATCTAATCTGATAATGTCTTAAAGGGAAGGATCTGAGGAAGGGTCACTGGACCCGAAACGTTAACTCTGTTTTTCCCTTCACAGATGCTGCCAGACCTGCTGAGCTTTTCCAGCAACTTCTGTTTTTGTTCCTGTTCTGAATGTCATAAAGGGGTGGGCTTAAAGGCAGAACATCTTAGAAGCATAGAAAATAGCAGCAGGCGTGGCCAGCTAGACCTTTGAGCCTACTCCAACATTCATAATAATCATGGCTCAACATCCAACTCAGTCCCCTGTTCCTGCTTTCTTCCCCCATACCCTTATTGTGTTGAAAACATTCAATGTTTTGGTCTCAATTCTGTGACCGAGAATTCCACACATTCTCCACTCTTTGGGTGAAGAAATGGCTCCTCATCTTGTTCGGACCTTGTCACAGGGAGGTGAACTTGCACAGGTCTCCCAATTGCCTCAGTGACAATGTCTACCTTCCCTTGTACCTGACTGCTGTCATGCAATGAACCCAATCTTCCTTAAGTTAAGATTCTCCTGTTTAGACTCACTGGTCATTTTCTTTGACCAATATAGATCAATTAGGTCCTTTAGAGCTGTTAAGGAAGGTGGAAGTTGGCAGCAACTTTCCCACCACACTCTGGAAGTGGCTGACTTCACACGGCTCATGTGACAAAAAGAAAGCTGGGTTACACATTGGAAAGAGACCAATATCCATGAGAAACTCATTTGCAATCTTTGGGTAGTGGGAGGTCAGTGCTATGTCATGGCACAGTGAATATTCTGCTAGAAAATTGGGAACACTCCAAACTGAGTGCATTTACCTCCACCCTCAATACTTCCCTTGTCCTACACTTCAAACCTTACCTCCTAAAATTCACTCGGATACACAAGTCAGTATGAAGCCTTATTATGCCACACCCTTCCGGCCAATTTCTTTTCGTTATGAATATCAACGGCTATGTCCCTGTAAACCTGTTGCACACTAATGGAATTTACCTGCCTGTGGAGGTGCTGTAATTATGGTGTGACAAGTTTAGGTAACATCATAAATCAGGATAAGGGAATTCTTAAGGAGAAACATATGAGCATAAAACTGGAATGCAAAACATTGGGACTGGAATGCTATTTTGTGTGTAGTTTGGTTATTGGCTTACCATGCAATCAAAAAAAAATTAATCAGAGCAAGTTTACATTGAACAAAATATAATTGTAAGAGGGAAATGTTACAGCAGTTGGTTGTTTAATTGGCCTTTCATTGTTCCTGCAAGCGTTAAACCTTTCAGTCCAAAGTTTGCTGCCTGCTCCAAGCGTGTAATTACATCCTCCACTCTTGTTGGTTTAAGAGGCAGAGATGAAAAGGAAAGGAGTCCTTGCCGTTGAACTTGTGTAGCCTTCGCTATTGGAGACTGCCATTCACTTAATTGTTAGGGAGACAGAGGATTAAGGCGCATTGTGTGGGAGCCATGCATTCCACCAGAAATAAGAACCTTTTCATTGTTAACAGTGACAGATGTAACAGACCCACAGGCTCCAACACACTTGTCTGAAACTTCAATTTAACAAGTTTTTATACTACTGATTTTTTTTTATTGTTTTAATAGTGGCAGCTAAAAGGAGATTTTGTGGAAATTGCTGCATTCTGGGTTTGTGTGTCCTCAGTGGAACATGAAGTGAAATCTTTGTTGAGCAGCTGCAAGTCTGACAGCGACTTCGATGCTACAAACTCAAGAAGTGCCAGCAAACGCGTTCATTTCTCTGTCGACCTTATTCCACTGAACGAGACAGGACTTTCAGGGCTATCGCTTGGCAGTCATAAGGTGATTCACAAAGCTGGCTGGCACCTTATCCACTTTAAATTGTACAGACCCAAAAATAAACTGGGATATTTTACCACATACAAATGATTATTATAATGTTTGAGGGATTAGAAAAAGAAGAGAAGTCAATATGGGAGAGTAGGAACTGCCGATGCTGGAGAATCTGAGATAACAAGGTGTAGATCTGGAGGAACACTGCAGGCCCAGCAGCATCAGAGGAGCAGGAAAGCTGACGTTTTGGGTCTGGACCCTTCTTCAGAAAAAGGGTCTGAAGAAGGGTCTGAAGCTGACGTTTTGGGTCTGGACCCTTCTTCAGAAAAAGGGTTTGAAGAAGGGTCCAGACCCAAAACGTCAGCTTTCCTGCTCCTCTGATGCTGCTTGGCCTGCTGTGTTCATCCAGATCTGCACCTTGTTATCACAGAAATCAATATATTTGGTTTGTAATTGTGTTGCAATTTATTTTTGACAGTGGATCTGATAACACACGGCAGACTGTGTGAAGGTGAAGTCACCAGAGTTCTACCAGACTGTAGGGCTACTCTCTCATTGCAGAGAGATGATGGTGGTTTCACCTGAGAGTCACCACCCCTCAGGCAAGGGGACAGATAAAGGAGAGTCCTTCATGGTGACCTCAGCCAATACAGGAACTGAACCCATGCTGTTAGCATCTCTGTATCACAAGCTAGCTGTCCAAGCTAACCATCGCCCACAAGATGGAGAAATTTTTACTCAACTGAGATTGTGTGTACTAACTGGTAATTGAATAAAATGATGAGTTTAAATTGATGATCAACTATGCTTAATCCCAACAACAATGTGCATTTAAAGACCATAAGAAGTAGGAGCAGATGTCAGCCATTCAGCCCATCAAGTCTGCTCTGCCATTCAATGAGATCGTGGGTGATCTAATGATCCTCAAAGCCACTTTCTTGCTTTCTCCCCATAACCCTCAGTTCTCTTACTGATTAAAATGTTAAAAAGTGTCCCCAGTCCGTTTTCAGAAATGTGTTGCACAAAAGCTGACATTGAGTGTCTTTGGGAGATATTTAGACAGGTGACCAAAAACTTAGGGAGATCAAGTAGGTTGTAAACAATTTCTTAAAGGAGGAGTGAGGTGGAGAGGTTTTAGGAGGGATTCATAGATCTGAGGGCACAGGTGCTTAAGAGGCCAAAGTGAAGGTGTGCAGAGATTGCAGAAGGTTTTCAGACGTTATAGTGAAAGGAATATTGGAAAGGCCAAGCAAATTGATGCAGGAAGAGCTTAGCTAAGGAAGGTAAACAACCTTAACTTCAACCTGAAAGTTTTCACAGAATCCCTACAGTGTGGAAACAGGCCCTTTGGCCCAACAAATCCACACGGACCCTCAGAGCATCCCACCCAGACCCATCACCCGATAACCCACTTCATCTACACATCCCTGAACACTATGGGCAATTTCACTCGCTGGTGCTCAGTGGTGATACTTACTTGTTCTGTGAGTCAGAAGATTCATGAAGCTCAACACAGTATCACGGCTAACACCAAAGACCATGCATTGCTCCCTCAGCACTGACCCTCCGACCGTGCATCACTCCCTCAGCACTGACCCTGCGACAGTGCGGCGCTCCCTCAGCACTGACCCTCCGACCGTGCATCACTCCCTCAGCACTGACCCTCCGACCGTGCATCACTCCCTCAGCACTGACCCTCCGACAGTGCATCACTCCCTCAGCACTGACCCTCCGACAGTGTGGCACTCCCTCAGCACTGACCCTCCGACAGCGCAGCACTCCCTCAGCACTGACCCTCTAACAGTGTGGCGCTCCCTCAGCACTGACCCTCTGACAGTGCGACACTCCCTCATGTACTGACCCTCCAACAGTGCGACACTACCTCATGTACTGACCCTCCGACAATGCAGCACTCCCTCAGTACTGTCCCTCCGACAGTGCGGCGCTCCCTCAGCGCTGACCCTCCAACAGTGCGGCACTCCCTCAGTACTGACCCTCCGACAGTGTGGTGCTCCCTCAGCACTGACCCTCTGACAGTGCAGCACTCCCTCAGCACTGACCCTCCGACAGTGTGCCACTCCCTCAACACTGACCCTCCGACAGTGCGGCACTCCCTCAGTACTGACCCTCCGACAGTGTGGCGCTCCCTCAGCACTGACCCTCTGACAGTGCAGCACTCCCTCAGCACTGATCCTATGACAGTGCGGCACTCCCTCAGCACTGACCCTCCGACAGTGCGGCGCTCCCTCAGCACTGTCCCTCTGACAGTGCAGCACTCCCTCAGCACTGATCCTATGACAGTGCGGCACTCCCTCAGTACTGAACCTCCGACAATGTCCGCTCCCTCACTGCTGCATTGTCAGAGGTTCCAATTTTTGCAAGTGACATTAAACCAAGGTTTTGTCTACACTCTCAGGTGGACATAAAGGTCTCACAGCCACTATTTGAAAGAAGAGAGCGGGTGGTTTCCCCTGGTGATGCGACCAATATTTATCCTCAAATCATAGAATTTCAACAGTGTAGAAGCAGACATTTGGCCCATATGGACCTTTCAGAGAGTGTCCCACCCAGACTTACCCCATCCCTGTAACCCCACACTTCCCATGGATAATCCATCTAACCTGCACATCTTTGGACTGTGAAAGGAAACCAGAGCACCCAGGGGAAACCCACGCAGTCACAGTGAGAACGTGCAAACTCCACACAGACAGTCACACCCGAGAGTGGAATTGAATACAATTGTGAGGCAGCAGTGCTAAGCACTGAGCCACCGTGTTGCTCCTGATCCACATCACTGAATCCATTTTCTGGCCATCATCGTGTTGCTTTTTGTGGGATTTTGCTTTGAAACAATAGTTGCCGAGTTTCCTATAGGACAATAGTGACCACATTTCAAAGGCATCCTGAAACTTGCAGAGGTAGGGAAATACGCAATCTTCATTCAATTTCCATTGCTTCTGCTTATATGAGAAGTCATAGATTTAAAGACATGTACAAAAGACAAGTAGCAACTATTTAGAGAGTGGAAAGCACAGCCTGGAAATATGGTGGAGGCAGGCAGTCAAGTGATAGTACGATGTGTCGGGATATGGGAGAAAGGCAAAAGATAACAGAGCCAGTGCAGGCATGATGGGCTGAATGGCCACCTTCTAAATTTTCTGATGAAGGGTTTAGGCCCGAAATGTCAAGTTTTCCTGCTCCTATGATGCTGCTTGACCTGCTGTGTTCATCCAGCCCCATGCTTGTTATCTCATAACGATTGTGTGATTGTTTGAATGACCTATAGTTGCTATGGTCACACAGATGCTGGGACAGAAAGAAATTGTGTTGCTGTATTCAGAGCAGACATATCCACATAAGTCTATGCCCCATAATATTTGACATTTCCACCCTGGAAAAGAGGCTCAGTCTATCAACCACATCAATGCCTCTCATAATTTTATATACTTCTATCAGGTCTTCCTGCAGCCCCTAAGACTAGCAAAAACAATACAGGTTTGTCCAACCTCTCGTTATGGCTAATACACCCCAATCCAGGCAAGATCCTGGTAAAACAGCATCATAGGAGTAGGAAAACTTGACGTTTCGGGCTTCAAAATCTCCCCTCCCCCAACCGCATCCCAAAACCAGCCCAGCTCATCTCCACCTCCCTAACCTGTTTTTCCTCTCACCTCGAGCCACACCCCCATCTCCTATCTACTAACATCATCCCGCCCCCTTGACCTGTCCGTCCTCCCTGGACTGACCTATCTCCTCCCTACCTCCCTACCTACACTCACCTTTACTGGCTCCATCCCCGCCTCTTTGACTTGTCTGCCTCCTCTCCACCTATCCTCTCCTCTATCCATCCTCTATCCACCTCCCCCTCTCTCCCTATTTATTTCAGAACCCTCTTCCCCTCCCCCATTTCTGATGAAGGGTTTAGGCCCGAGACGTCAAGTTTTCCTGCTCCTATGATGCTGCTTGACCTGCTGTGTTCATCCAGCCCCATGCTTGTTATCTCGGATTCTCCAGCATCTGCAGTACCTTTTATCTCTGATACAACATCCTGGTAAACCCGTTTTGCACCCTCTCCAAAGCCTCCATATCCTTCCTATAATGTGGTGATCAGAACTGCACACTATACTCTAAATATGGCCTAAGTAAAGTTTTATACAGCTGCAACATGACATGCCAATTTTTATACTTAATGCTTGGCAACTGAAGGCAAGCATACCTTATGCCTTCTTTATCACCTTGTGTTGCCAATTTCAGGGAGCTCTGGACTTGTACCCAACTCCACAACTTTCCATAAAATAGGCAGTGAATGCCCAGCATGTCCTGATTTCCTCCTAGTGAAAGGTTTTGTGGTGAAACTTGACTTTGAACAGTCACAGAATGGAATGGATAACAAACAGTGTGAAAAAGTAACAGGGGGCGGATTTTTGAAATGTTAGACAGCGCAAGAGTGATTCTGGAAAACATTGTCTGTACTGTTACTGGAGTGATTAGTTTTCCATGCCTCGATAAACTGTAGAATGAATGAAATCTGATACATTACCATCAAGGGGGATGAGATAATTTGCCATTATTGGTTTTGATTCTTTTATCAGTGGAAAACTGTTGTTTTAGCCACTCTGCCTCTTTGTGTGAGATTAGTTTTTGAACTGCAGAACATTTCCTAATGATGTCATGCCATTTCCCTACTCAGCCCTTGTATTAGTTTTCTCTTTGGAAGCTTAATAATTCTTTCATGGCTTTTAATCTGGTTTAAAATAACACAGAAATATTAAGCAGCCGGGTTATGCTGGAGTTTGAAGAAGCAATTGTTATTGGTGATTTGGGACACTCTACCACAAGCAGGTTCCAAGTAGAACGATCATTTCAATACTCTGTTGTCAGCCTTGTGAAAGACATGTGGCTTCCAGATGACTTGGAGACAATAAGGCCTGCGGATGCTGGAAGCTAAAGTCAATTAATGTGCAGTTGGAAAAGCACAATAGGTCAGACGGCATCTTCAGCTCAAAGGGTTTTGGCCCAAAATATTGACTTCCCTGCTCCTCAGATGCTCTCTGACCTGCTGTGCTTTTCCAGCTCCATGTTTATTGAATCTGATTTCTGGATGAACTGATTTGAGAGATTCGCACCTCAATTCATGGTGTGTTATTTGATGGATCACTTTCCTTGCTACCAGATTAGGAAGGTCTTGTATTACTCTCCAGTGCTCTGAAGTGCCAGTTGTATCTTGTTCAAGTCGCTGAAACATGACCTAAGTTCCAGGTGTGAGATTCCCCGATCCTCCAATACTCTCTCTTTCTCAGTTGGCTAAAGGTCAAGATGGCACATCAGGGGCAATGATGAATTTTGTTGTATATGCCTGTCTCCAGCCAGGCAAGGCTCCCAGGTTATGGAAAAAATCCCCATTTTTCAGGATCTCACTATTGACCTGAAATTTCACTTGGAGTGTTTTGCTGTGAGAGCTGATTCTACTTGGAACTCAGTCATGGCCATGATTCACTGGACAGCAAAGGAAACACAACAGGAAGGCCCTGGCTTGTGTGCGATCTACGGGGAAAAGTTTTATTCATGAAGACGCCAAATACTTCAAGTGATTTTGTGGGCTAGAAGCAAAACTTAAAGCTTTAGAAAGAGTGCACAAATCTCCAACCACCTCACGGTTCCAACGCTTCAGCTGTCCTGCATATGGCAGAGCCATCAGCCATCTCTGAATCATCAAATTGGATTGAAAACAAGTCATCCTCAATCCCAAGGGATCTTGGGGTGCAGGTTCATAGTTCCTTGAAAGTGGAGTCACAGGTAGATAGGATAGTGAAGAAGGTGTTCGGTATGCTGGTCATCATTGGTCAGCGTATTGAGTGCAGGAGTTGGGAGGTCAATTTGCAGCTGTACAGGACATTGCTTTGACCACTTTTGGAATATTGTGTCCAATTCTGGTCTCCCTGCTATTGGAAAGATGTTGTGAAACTTGAGCTATAGGGAGAGGGTGAACACGGTGGGGCTGTTTTTCCCTGGTGTGTTGTAGGCTGAGGGGTGTCCTTATAGAGGTTTATAAAATCATTAAGTAGTGGGTATGGTGAACAGCCAAGGCCTTTTCCTCCAGGGTAGGGGAGTCCAAAAGTAAAGGGCATAGGTTTAAGGTGAGAGGGGAAAGATTTAAAAGGGACCTAAGAGGCAGCTTTTTCACGAAGAGGGTGATGTCTGTATAGAATGAGATGCCAGAGGAAGTGGTGGAGGCTGGTACAATTATAATATTGAAAAGGCATCTGGATGGGTACATGAATAGGAAGGGTAGAGAGGGATATGGGTCAAATGCTGGCAAATGCTGGGGAGGCGATAGCCTAATGGTAGTATCACTTGACTGTTTATTCAGAGAGCCTGGGAATGTTTTGGGGACCTGGGTTCGAATTCTGCCACGGCAGAAGGTGGAAATTGAATCCAATAAAACAATCTGGAATTAAGAGTCTAATGATGACCATGAAACCATTGTTGATTGTTGGAAAAACCCATCTGGTTCACTAATGCCCCTTAGGGAAGGAAACTGCCATCCTTACCTGGTCTGGCCTACATGTGTCTCCAGACCCACAGCAATGTGGTTGACTCTTAACTGCCCTCTGGGCAATTAGGGATGGGCAATAAATGCCAAATGTTGCCTAGCCAGCAATGCCCTCATCCTGTGAATGAATGAAGTAAACATGGGACTAGGTTAATTGAGGAGACCTAGTCGGCGTGGATGAGTTGGACGGAAGGGTCTGTATTCATGCTGTACATCTCTATGATTCTATAACTCTACAACTCCAGAGGAGTCTAGAAGGACTGTGTAAGGATGAGAAGTAGACAGTGTTGTGGTACACACTGTAGCCACTGCGCATTTGTGGAAAATGGGGGAGAATGTTGGTAGATAAGGTGTCAATCAAATGGATTACTTTTCTTGGATGGTGTCAGGCTTCTTGACTGTTGTTGGAGCTGCACCCATCCAAGCAAGTGGGAAGCATTCTCTAACAATCCTGACTTGCGCCTTATAGATCATGGACAGCTTTGGGGAGTCAGAAATTGATTTACTGCATGACTCATATCTCCTGAACTAGTCTTTGTAGCCACAGTACTTTTATGATTGGTGTAGTTCATTTTCTGCCCAATGGTAACCCCAGGAAGCTGATAGTGGGGAAAAAGCAGTGGCTATGCCTTTGAAAGGCAAGGGCAATGGTGGACTTTCTCTTGCTAGAGATGTTGAAGTGTTGTTGGAGCTGCACTCATTAAGGGATATGGAAGTAGTCCATCACACTCCTGACTTGTGCCTTGTAGCTGGTGGACAGGCTTTGGGGAGTCAGGGATTTAGTTACACGCCACAGTATTGCTAGCATCCAACCTGCTCTTGCAGCCACTGTGTTTATATGGCAAGTTCATTTCAATTTTTGGTCAATGTTAACCCCCCAGAATGTCGATAGTGGGGAATTATGCCATTGAATGTCAAGGATCTGTGTTTGGACTGTCTCTTATTGAGCAATATTATTACCTGACATTTGTGTGATGTAAATGTTACTTGTCACTTTTCAGCCCAAGCCTGGATGTTGTCCAGATCTTGCTGCATTTGGATACAGACAGCTTCTGTATCCGAGGAATTGTGAATGGTGCTGAACCTTGTACAATCACCTCCACTTCTGACCTGTTGATGGAGGGATAGTCATTGAAGGAGCAGCTGAAGGTGGTTGGGCCAAGGACACTACCCTGAGGAACTCCCGGGTAATACTCCATATCGTTGGGTAAATGGCACCATTGTTACTGTAATAGAACAGCTATGAAAAGGTGCTATATAAATGTAAAGTCTTTCTTTTGGTAGAAAGGAAATATAATCAAAACTTTAACCTAAAGAATCGTGGAGCACATGCATTTGCAAAATCTTCCCTACGTCTGCTAGCAGCATTCTCAGTAACAGTACGGTAAATGTAAAAACTGAGGAATGCTCCCCACACACAGCCTGGATACTGTTAAAACACAATCTTAATTCCCAAATCTCTGGCCTGTTCTTGCTCCCAATCCATACATTCGTTTGTAACATGAACAACAATGTAAGGAGTGGGGTGAAAATCGAGTAGTGACTCCTCCGGTCCTCTCTCCTGTTTGAAGGCTCAGAAACCCATTAAACCTGGGTGGAGAACAGAAATGACTTATGAGAAGCCCTGAGGGAAAGAGTGGGAAAAATAGATTTGCTTGTATTTATTTCTTCTGCCAAGTTCTTGACTGAACTGGGCCTGCTGGGAATTGAAGCTGAGAGTTTAATGTGACAGCTAAGGCTTGGGGCCAACGCTTGGCATCTCCACAACTGGGTTAAACTCAACCGAGCTGTCTGAGGTTTGGTGTATAAATCTCATAAGATGCAAGCTCAGCAGGTTTGCCATTTGACAGTCGCCATTTTAGAAAATACTACCGAAAAATCGATATGTATTCAAGCTACATCACCATGATGATTATGTTATTGAACTAGCAATTCCTCGAGATATCATCTAATGATCCAGTGGCATGAGGTCCAACCTCATCATGGCAGTCGGGACACATGCCAACAACTGAATTAGGATCAGATGTAAGCCATTTGGTGCCTTGACCCATTCAGTAAGGTCATGGCTACTATGCTTGTATTTTGAGTTCTATTTTTTCATCTAAACACCCCTAGTAACCCTTGATTCCCCCTTCTGGAAAGGGTCCTATCTGTCTCTGCCTTAAAAATATTCAATGGTAGTGGTGTCTCCACTTCTGAGGAACAGAGTTCCAATGTTATCCAATCCCTGAGAGAGTAAAAATTCTCCTCATCTCTGTCCTGAAAGGGTGGCCCCCTAACTTTAAATCAATGCCCCCGGTTCTGAATTGACTCACAATGGGAAACATCTTTCCCTCGTCCACCTGGACCAGACCATTCGGGATCTTACACACCTCAAACCAGTCAGCTCTCACTCTTCTAAACCCCATTGGAAACAAGCCCAGTCTGTCCAACCATTCCACATGAGACAACCCACTCACTCCAAGTATCAGTCTAGGAAGCCTCCTATACAAATACATCCTTTCTTAAATAAGGACAACAAATCTGCACTCGGTATTTGAGAAGGGACTCCACCAATGCCCTTATAACTAAAGCATAACATCCTTACTTTTATGTTAAATTCCTCTCACAATAAAGGAAAGTATCCCATTAGTTTCCTCTATTCAGTCATCAGATGTGGGTGTTACTGACTGGACCAGGGTTTATTGTCCATCCTTATTCGCCCTTCAGAAGGTGGGGGTGGGCTGCCTTCTTGAACCACTGCAGTCCATGTGCTGTAGATAGCCCTTAGGGAGGGAATTCCAGGATTCTGACCCAGCGACATTGAAGGAACGGTGATATATTTCCAAGTCAAGGTGGTGAGTGGCTTGGAGTGGAACTTTTAGGGGGTGGTGTTCCCATTCATCAGCTGCCCTTGTCCTTCTCAATGGAAGTGGCCGTGGGTTTGGAAGGTGCTGTGAGGCACCTTGGTGAATTTCTGCAGTGAATCTTGTAGATAGTACATACCGCTGCTACTGTGTACGGAGAAGGAAATGAATGTTTGTGGATGTAGTACCAACCTGCTGCTTTCTCCTGGATGGTGTCAAGCTCCTTGAGTGTTATTGGAGCTGCACCCCTCCAGGCAAGTGGGGAGTATTCCTGACTTGTGCTTTCTTAAACTTAGCTTTCTCAATTACATCCATCTTAACCTTTGGTGATTTTTGCACTATGACACCTAAATCCCCTGGCACCTCAGAATTCTGCAGTCATTCTCCATTTAATTAACACCTTGGTGTTTTGCTTTTCTTGCCAAAGTGAACAACTTCACATTTTCCCACATTCTACTCCATTGGTCAGGTATTTTGCCAAACTCACTAACCTATCTATATCCATCTGCAACCTCCTCATATCCTCTTCACAACAGACTTTCCAATCTAGTTTGGCGTCATCTGCAAATTTAGCACTACACTTTCACTCCCCCCAGGGATATAAACAGTGAGAAGCTGAGACCCAGCATTGACCCTTATTTGTCACATCCTGCCATTCAGGATAATTCATACTTACTCTTTGTTTCAGCCAGCCAGTTCATCCTCTATTCAGACTGATATGTTACTCCCTACACCATGAGATCTCGCTTTACCAATAACCTTTCACATTGCACTCAGTCAAGTGACTTCTGGAAATAAATATTTAAGTTAATTTATTGAATTAAATCAGGAATAAGACCTAGTCTCAGAAATGGTGGCTAACAACAACTGGAGGAGCTCATCAGATTGATGAATGTCCTTTAGGTGAGGAAATCTGCTGTTCTGAATTAATTCCAGCCCCTGTAGTGCCTAAGGACAACAGTATTGGCGAATTTTTAACAGTCGTCTGCACCAGGTCAGTGAAGAGATAAAGTCACCATAGTCCTCCTGGCTCTCTCGTTAGAGAGAGACACGACTGATGAGGTCTTTACCTAAGGGTCACCATGTCGCAGGTGGTTATACAGTTTGGAGAAGATGAACCTTCCTGTTCATTTCAGTGGGATATGGGAATTGAACCCATGCTATTAGCATCTACTCTGAGTGCAAGCCAGCCATCCAGTTAACTGAGCTAACCGACTCTCAAGAGCAGCAGTGTGCAACTATCTACAAGATGCATTGCAGAAATTCACCAAGTCTCCTCAAGCAGTGCCTTCCAAACCCAGAACCACTTCCATCTAGAAAGACAAGGGCAGCAGATGCATGGGAACACCACCATCTGCAATTTCCCCTCCAAGCCACTCACCATCCTGACTTGGAAATATGTCGCCGTTCCTTCACTGTCGCTGGGTCAAAATCCTGCAAATCCCTCCCTAAGGGCATTGTGGTTCTACCTACATCGCCTGGACTGGTCTGGCCTACATGTGACTCCAGGCCCACAGCAATGAAGTTGACTCTCAACTGCTCTCCGGGCAACTAGGGACAGGAAATAAATGCTGCCCAACCAGCAATGCCCACAGCGCACAAGTGAATAAAAAAAACTCTCCCTCGTTCTCTAGCCACCCCCACTCCATTCTTCTGGCCCCCACCCCCTATTTTTTCAGGGAGGCAATGACCTAGTGGTATTATCACTAAACTATTAATCCAGAGGCACAGGTAATGCTCTGGAGACCTGAGTTCGAATCCTGCTGTGGCAGATGGTGGCGTTCGAATTCAATAAAAATCCGGAATTAAGTGTCTAATGATGACCACGAATCCATTGTCGATTGTTATGAAAACTCCATCTTCTCTACTCATTCATGGGCTGTGAGCGTCCATGGCCGGACCAGCATTTATTGTTCGTCCCTAGTTGCCCAGAGGGCAGTTGACAGTCAACCACATTGCTGTGGGCCTGAAGTCACACGTCGGCCAGACCAGGTAAGGATGGCGGATTTCTGTCCCTAAAGGGCATCAGTGAACCAGATGGGATTTTCTGACAATTGACGATAGTTTCATGGTCATCATTAGATTCTTAATTGCACGTTCTTTGTTGAATTCAAATTCCGCTATCTGCTGTGACAGAATTTGAACCTTGGTCCCCAGAGCATTAGCTGCATTTCTAGATTAATAGTCTAGCAATGGTATTACTCTCCTGTGGTTCACTGATGTCCTTTCGGGAAGGAAACTGCCATCCTTACCTGGTATGGTCTACACGTGGCTCCAGACCCACAGCAAAGTGGTTGACTCTTAATTTCCCTCTGGGACGGGATAAATGCTGGTCCAGCCAGCGTCAAGCTTATCCCGCGAATAAATCTTAAAAACCCCTTTCTTGTGTCGCGTTGTTGATTCGAGTGAACGAAATACTATCCATCGACTAATTTGGATTAATTCCTTGGTTCCAGCAGGGAACATCTAACCACAACTCAAGAGTTCAAGAGAAATTTTTTTCGGATTTTAAGATATTACTTCCAGACGATAGGACAAAAAGTGTTAGCAGCATCCACTCTCGGGAGGTTTCAGGCTGTCACAGTATAATGCATTTGAACAACATTATGTCTCGTGGTTTAACCACAGAGATGGATTATCTTACATTGTTGAAATAAATAAGGAAGACCTTGTGAACTTTGCAGTAATTCATTTTTGTTTGCAATTTATTGTCGCTTGTATTTATTTATGAAAATACAGTGAGATGTGTCTAAGTTGCTGCAATCCAGAGCCATTTTAATTACAGAAATTATGTAGAGAAAAGATTTGAAGCCAAGTTCGTCCCTCTTTTTGTTCTCTGCAGGACCCCTGTGTTTATGGTTTGGCTATGGGAGCTGCCGCCGAAGACGCCTGTGAAGCAAAGATTTCTGCACCGGTCTCACGGCTCTGCCATCGCCAAAACCAACGCAAGGAGGGACATACCAGGCCCACCAGGGTCACCACTCGAAGCTGCTACATTGCTGCCGTAGCCATGAGGAACTAAGTACAACCACCATAAATCCACTGTTACAGCCACTGCTGAGACCGCCGTACTGCCCCCACGAGGAACGGACCACTCCCACTGACAATGAAGCCCTTGATAAAGTGGCAGCCGCTGTGGCCAGTCCATGCTGAACATAATCCCAAACTAAACTAGTCCCACCTGCCTGCTCTGGGCCCATACCCCTCCAAAGGTTTCCCACTCATGTACTTATCCAAATGTCTTTTAAACATCGTAATTGTACGCGCATCCACCAATGCCTCAGGAAGTTCACTCCACACGCGAACCACCCCCTCTGTAAAATATTTGCCCCCATGTCTTTTCTAAATCTTTCCCCTCTCATCTTAAAAATGTGCCCCCAGTCTTCAAATCCCCCATCCTAGGGAAAAGACAACTACCATCAACTCTATCTATACCCCTCATTATTTTATAAACATCTATAAGGTCAGCTCTCAAACTCCCACGCTCCAGTGAACAAAGTCCCAGCCTATCCAGCCTTTCTTGCCAGACAATATCCTAGTAAATCTCTTCTGAACCCTCTCCAGCTTAATAATATCCTTCCTGAGGAAGGGTCACTGGACCTGAAACGTTAAGTCTGTTTTTCCCTTCACAAATGCTGCCAGACCTGCTGAGCTTTTCCAGCAACTTTGTTTTTGTTCCTGATTTACAGCATCCGCAGTTCTTTCGGTTTTTAATACCCTTCCTATAACTGGGCAACCAGAACTAGACACAATATTCCAGAGGAGGCCTCACCAATGTCCTGTACAATCTTGACATGACTTCCCAACTCCTATACTCAAAGGACTGAGCAATGCAGGTAAGCATGCCAAATGCCTTTTTAACCAGCTTTTCTATGTGTGATGCAAACTTCGAAGAATTATGTACCTGCACCGAGGCCCCTCTGTTCTACAACACTACATAAGGCCCTACCATTAACTGTATAAGCCCTACCCTTGTATGTTGTACCAAAATGCAGTACCTCGCATTTATCCAGATTGAACTCCATCTGCCATTTTTCAGCCCATTGACCCATTTGATCAAGATTCCTTTGTTTTCTTAGAAAATCTTCTTCACTGTCTACTATGCCAGCAGTTTTGTTGGCATCTGCTAAACTTACTGAACAAGCCTTCTATATTCTCATCCAAATCATTTATATAAATGACAAACAAAAGAGGATCCAGAACCGATCCCTGTGGAACACAGCTGGTCACAGGCCTCCAGTCCAAAAAGCAACCCTCCCACCATTACTGTCTGTCTCCTGCCATTAAGCCAATTATGTATCCAATTGGCAAGCTCACCCTAAATCCCATGTGACCTAACTTTACTAATTAATCTACCATGCAGAACCTTGTCAAAGGCTTTACTAAAATTCAAATAAACAACATCTACTGCTCTGCCATCATCAATCTTTTTGGTAACTTCCTCAAAAAGCTCAATCACGTTTGTGAGACAGGATTTTCCTCATTCAAAACCATGCTGACTATCCCTAATCAATTTTTGCCTCTGTAAATGTCCATAAATCCTATCTTTTATAATCACCTCCAACAATTTACCTCTGATCAAAGTCAGACTCACGGGTCTATATTAGCCACCCTCCAGTAATCAGGCACCTCACTGTAGTTATAGATGATGCAAATATTTGTGCAAGGCATCTTGCAATTTCCTGTCTTACGTCCCACAACATTCTGGGATACATTAGATCAGATCTGGAGATTTATCCACCTTTATATTCTCTACGATCTCCCAAACTTCCTCTTTTATAATGTTAACTGTTTCTAAAACATCAAAATGTATTTCGCTGCATTCTCTAGGCTCCTTTTCTTTCTCCACAGTAAAAACTGACGCGAAATATTCATTTAGTATCTCTCCCATCTCCTGGGGTTCCACACAAATGTGACCTCCTCGATCTTTAAGAGGCCCAACCCTCTCTCTAGTTATCCTCTTGCTCTTAATGTGTTTGTAGAATCTCTTTCGAATATCCTTGACCTTATCTGCCAATGCTATCTCATATCCCCTCTTTGCCTTCCTTATTTCTCTCTTAAGAATGTCCCTACACTCTTTATATTGATTATATAAATAATATAACCAAGATATCTATATCTGAAATAAAATTCTCTTTTATTCTTGGCTAGAACTGCAATACCTTTATATATCCATTGTTCCTTTATCTTACCAGCCTTACCCTTCACTCTAACAGGAACATAATGCCTCTGAACTCTCATCATCACACTCTTGAACACCTCCCAATTGTCAGACGTCCTTTTACCTGTGAACAGTCTACTCCAATCAACTTTTGAAAGTTCTTGTCTCATACCATTAAAATTTGCCTTACTCCAATTGAAAACTTTAACTTTTATGGAAGGCTTATCCTTTTCCATTATCATTTTGAAACTAATAGAATTATGACCACTAGACCTATAGGTTCCTCCACTTTTACTTCAGTCACCTGCCCTGCCTTATTGCCCACAAGAAGGTTTAGTTTAGCTCCTTCTCTAGTAGGAGCATCCACATATTGATAAAGAAAACTTTCTTGAGCACATTAACAAATTCTTCACCATCCAAACCTTTAACACCATGGCAGACCCAGTCTCTGTTTGGAAAATTAAAAGCCCCCATTATTACAACCCTATTATGCACACATATATCCGAGATCTGCCTACGTACACGTTCCTCAATTCCCTTCTTATTATTGGGGGGGGGGGGGGGGGGTGCTATCGTACAATCCCAGCAAGGTGATTTTTCCTTTCTTATTTCTAATTTCTACCCATATATTTTGACTTCAGAAACATCTTCTCTAGTTACAGCAGTAACGTTTTCCTTAATCAAAAACACCACCCACCATCCCTTCCTTTCTTGCCTCCTTTCCTATCCTCCCTATAGATCTAAATGCAGTCAGATCCCACAGGTATCCCAGATGGACTTCACTTTGGGTTTTCCCCTCCTGTATATTAACGCCACGCCCTGTACTCCTGGTGTCAATCAGCCCAACAGGCTCCTAACCCCTGCCATATTTAAAAACGTGTGGCAGATTTCCATCTGTGAGAAAGGAAGCCTCCCATAGTCCTCAAACTGGTTTAGAGAGTGTTGGAGTGGAGCCAGGCAGACTCCTTGTTTAACGTTTGGATGAAACCCAGCTGTCTCTGAGAGAGGGGAGACAGGTACCAGGTAATCTGATCGCACACAATAGCTGTCTGCAAATACGAACATGTTCAAACACAATCTCTTGGCTTGGGAACATTGGTGATTTCAGAAGCGATTAATCACATCATGTCAGCCCTGGTTAATGAGCAGGCAGCTGTATTCTGCACATGCAGCTGGTCGAGAAGTGTGATTCATTGAACATAGGGCAAAAGCACACACACAGTGGGCTGAATGGCCTTCTTGATTACTGTGCTGTTCCTTAAACTTTTCTCTTTGAACTCAGGGTCAATACAAGGAAGAACAAAACTTATACTCACATAATGCCTTTCATCACCTCAGACTAAAGGGGAGGTGATGGTCTTATGATACTGTTGCTGGTCTGTTAAACCAGAAACCCAGGTAATGTTCTGGGGTAAGCAAAAAATGTTGGAGATCACAATGGATCAGGCAGCATCCGCGGAGAGAAAGCAAGCTAACGCCTCAAGTCTAGATGATCTTCAGATGAAGAGTCATCTAGACCTGCTGAGATTTTCCAGCAATTTCTGATTTTGTTTCTGATCTTCAGGTGAAGAATCACCTAGACTTGAAACATTAACTTGCTCTCTCTCCACTGATGCTGCCCGACTAATTGTGATCTCCAGCGTTTTTTGTTTTCAGTACAGATTCCAACATCTGCAGTAATTTGCTCCGACACAAATTTCTGGGGACACGGGTTCGAATCTTGCCGGGACAGATGGTGGAATTCAAACTCAATAAAAAAAATTCTGGAATCATGAATCCATTGTCAATCGTCAGGAAAAAAAGTCCCATCTGGGTCACTAATGCTCCTTAGGGAAGGAAGCTGCCATTCTTACCCGATCTGGCCTACATGTGACTCCAGACCCACAGCAATGTGGTTGATTCTTAACTACCCTCTGGGCAATTCAGGACGGGTAATAAATGCTGGCCTGGCCAGCAATGTCCTCATCCTGTGAAAGAATACAAAAAGGTCTGCATCGGGTGTTTTACAGCTAATGAAATACTTACAGTCGCTGCTGTAATAATATATGGAACATAACCAATTTGCTCTCAGCAAGGTCCTGATAGTAGCAAGGTGATAAAAAATTATTCAGTTGTTGTGTTATGGTTCTCAGGACTGAATGGGCTGAATGGCCTTATCGTGCTCCTAATTTGTGTGTTCCTTTCTGGAGTGGAAATGTGCACCTATAGCTGCCCCTGCCCCATCTCTTTGATGGGATGCCATGCACTGAGCCACAACTGGTAATCAAACTGTTGGCATATGTTACAGAAATGCCATCCCTGGGCTTCCCAAGCCTTCAGAGCTAATAGAGAGCTCCAAACACTGTGCTACCTGTCCCTACACGGCCGGTTGAAAGCAGAAATACAAAACCAAGCAGTTAGCAATGAGCCAGCGACGTGTTGTTCAAGCTTCCCTGAGTGCTGCTTTGTGTAGTGGTACCCTTATCTGCCGTCTGTCAAAATGATTAGTGAGAAGGTAAAAGGGCTGCTTCGCCTGACTCTTACACTGCACCTTTTGAACTGTAGCGACTTCAATCAACTGCGACAAGATCTGTACTTTGTGAAACGCCAGGGTTACACTTAAGTGATTTCCCCTGCTTACAGACCAGAGTTGCATGTACTGTGCTAGTCTGCGTACAATAAAAATAGAATGCAGTGTGAAAACACTAACCCTCTGAGGAAACCTATCTCTAATGACCCTAACATGATGGGAAATTATGTCTCTTTCAGGTTACAGATTCCTCTTATTTTTTTAAAGTCAGAAGTTACACGATACCAGGCCATAGTCCAACAGGTTTATTTGAAATCACAAGCTTTCAGAACTCTGCTCCTTCGTCAGGTGAGGTCTTATTTTTTAGACCATCACAGATTCCCGGGGAATTCAATGGGATGCAGGCTGGTCAACACTGACAGTTTCCCTGTATCCTCCAAGGCTTGGAACTCTGAAAATCCACCCCTCTGCCCTGAACAGAAGGGTCACTGGACCCGAAAGGTTAACTCTGTTCTCACTCCACAGATGAAACGAGCCCTGCTGAGCTTTTCCAGCAATTTCTGATTTTGTTTATGATTTTCAGCATCCGCAATTCTTTGTTAAAAACCGAAAGAACTGCGGATGCCGGAAATCAGAAACAAATCCTCCTGTTCTGAGGAAGGGTCATTGGGACCTGAAATGTTAACCGCAATTCTTGTTTCTGCTTTTACAAAAAAAAGTTATCTGCACGTTTACATCAATGTTGTTTGTGAGAGTCTGCTGTGCAGAAAATTGTTGCAGCTTTTCCTTCATAACGTCAGGGACTACCCTTGAAAATCACTTTCATTAACGCTTCAGGATGTCCTGAAATCCTGATGAGTGCGAAAGAAATGTAAGTCTCTTTTCCTTTTCTGTCTCTATATATTAAAGCCTGCCTCCCCTAAGTTTCCATCTCGCAGCCTTACCTGGCTACACATTGGCTGCAAGTAAAACCTGGATAGATACACTGAGGGCAACTTTGAATCCAACGGTTATTCTGGTGAACTACAATTTGCTTGGATCTGAGGAAAAGGAGAAGGCCTTTCAGGTCTTTAAGTCTATCCCATCAAGACTTCCTTGAAAAGGCCGATGAGGCCTTGGTTGACAACTCATTTGCAACTCACCTGAAACATGTTCTTTGAATAAGTCAGAAATAGCAGCTTCTGACTACATTGTTGAACCACAGTTACACGTGCAGGTGGAATGAAGCCAAATCACTAGAAGGGAATTATCCTACTCCGGTTTATTTTCACATGGCTTCCCACACTACTCAAGGCCAAGCGATTGATAAGTTTAGTGTAATTTCACCAAAGAAAGCAGAAAGAAACAGTGGGTAGCATTATGCCAAAGGTGAAACTGGTCAGCAGTGAACTGAAATCTAAGAAACTTGTGCTTTGTAAAGGTAACTTCCAGTATTTTTTGTTCGGATTATAGGAACAGGAGGAGACCTGTCCTGTATCCTCTCTGGACATTTTCTGGGATCTTGATTGACCTGTACCTTAACTGTGTTGGAGTCTTTTTACATCAACGCTGAGAGAGTAGCTTGACCTAAAAGTCAACGCCGCTGACAGGGCAGCATTCCCTCTGAACTGCTCTAGCAGAGGCGATCAAGGTGTGAATGCTTAAACTTCCGGAGGGGCCTTGAACTCACACTTTTCTGATTAGAGATCAGTCAATCTGCCGGTCCCTGTACTCTGCTGAAGGAGGGCAGCAGGAGACAAACCAATTTCTAGTGAAACCACTTCAGAATCAGTCAGCCACTTTGACACAGGAGTCACTGGTGTAATTAGAGTAGGATTTCGACAAGCTTGCACATTCGGAGGAAGCTGCTGTCTGACTGCTGTGACAAGGAAATGATACATGGGGGGAAAAAAATCTCCTGTTAGATGTGGCAGCAGAAAGTGACACTAACAGATTAAAGATAAAAAAAAGGACTACCATTTATATTGCACCTTTCACGACCTCTGCCAATAAAGTAGTTTTGAAATGTAGTCTTTGATGCGTTGCAGGAATCACAATGGCTGGTTTGCACAGAACAAATTTTCACAAGCAGTGGTGTGACAATGACCAGATGACCTGTCTTTTTAAGCAATATTGATTGGGGAATAAATACTGGCCCAGAGCCCAAGTAGGAGCTCCCTTGTACGTCTTTGAAATAATGCCCTGGGAACTCTTATACTAATTTGACAGTGTAGCTTCAGCCTTTGTTTGATATCTCAGGTGAAAGACAGCACAGCACTCCCACAGATAACAAGGTGTGGAGCTGGATGAACACAGCAGGCCAAGCAGCATCATAGGAGCAGGAAAGCTTGACGTTTTGGGCCTAGACCCTTCTGGGAGTGCTGGAAAGATTCATGCACTCCAACCTCTGTAGTGGGACATGAGTGTCTGACAAACAGGAGTGAATGTCAGTCAAAATCCGATACTGATCCACAGAAGGAGATATCAGGGTCAGTGAACAAAGATTTAGTCAAAAATGTATGTTTGGAGAATTGTAAAAGGGCAGAGAGAAACAGACAGGTGTTCGGGACGGAATTCCAGAGAGTAGGGTCTAGGTACTGCTAGGTACGGCAGATCGTAGCCCAACGTAATCAGAGGAATCAGGATCCTGGAATGCCACTCGACGGCCACAATTGGCCATGTTTGGATTTCTGGGTCAATGCCATTAAGTATAGGAAACAAGAAAAGGCCATTTGGCCCATCGAGTCTGTGCTGGTGTTTATAATTCACTGGAATTTCCTCCTGTACTGTCTGCCTTATCTCAGCATCTTGTTCGATATCAGTTTCTCTCATGAGCTAATCAAGGTTCCTTCTAAAATCACTGAACCTACTCATGCCAATGGCTTTGTGTGGTCACAAGTTCCATATTATGACCACTCTCTGTGTGGAGATAATTCCCCTATTTTCCGCTGGGTTTTATAAATAATGATCTTGCAATTATGGTCTGTTGTTTTGGATTCTCTCAAAAGTGGAAATTTTCTCTCTGTGTGCTTGCTATCCAACCTGTTTGTAATATTGAAGATAACAAGGTGTGGAGCTGGATGAACACAGCATGCCAGGCAGCATCAGAGGAGCAGGAAAGCTGATGTTTCAGGTCTGGAAGAAGGGTGTAGGCCCGAAACATCAGTTTTCCTGCTGCTCTGATGCTGCCTGGCCTGCTGTGTTCATCCAGCTCCACACCTTGTTATCTCAGACTCCAGCATCAGCAGTTCCTACTATCTCTGTAATATTGAAGGCTTGTTCTGGTCAAAGTTTCCCCTTTCAACTAGAAACGATAGTTCAAATATTCCCAATATTTGTAATCCCATCCAGTTTTGAAGAGGAAAATCAGCCCCTCCATTTGCTGAACACCCACACCTAAATCCCAACCCCACTTTGAGTTCACCCCTCTAGAAATCAGTTCTTTCCTACCCCTTAGCCCCCACTACAACCTCCACCCTCCATCTCTAACAGTGTATCTGATAGATTCACCAGCTGTCCCTGGACATTAACAGTGATCACAGATAACAAGGTGTAGAGCTAGATGAACACAGCAGGCCAAGCAGCATCATAGGAGCAGGAAAGCTTGACGTTTCGGGCCTAGACCCTTCATCAGAAATGGGGGAGGGGAAAAGGGTTCTGAAATAAATTGGGAGAGAGGGGGAGGCGGATAGAAGATGGATGGAGCAGAGGATAGGTGGAGAGGAGACAGACAAGTCAAAGAGGCGGGGATGGAGCTAGTAAAGGTGAGTGTAGGTGGGGAGGTAGGGAGGAGATAGGTCAGTCCAGGGAGGACGGACAGGTCAAGGGGGTGGGACGAGGTTAGTAGATAGGAGATGGGGGTGGGGCTTGAGGTGGGAGGAGGGGATAGGTGAGAGGAAGAACAGGTTAGGGAGGTGGGGACGAGCTGGGCTGGTTTTGGGATGCGGTTGGGGGAGGGGAGATTTTGAAGCTTGTGAAGTCCACATTGATACCATTGGGCTGCAGGGTTCCCAGGCTGAATATGATTTGCTGTTCCTGCAGCCTTCTGTTGGCATCATTGTGGCATTGCAGGAGGCCCAGGATGGACATGTCTTCTGAGGAATGGGAGGGGGAGTTGAAATGGTTCGCGACTGGGAGGTGCAGTTGTTTATTGCGAACTGAGCGCAGGTGTTCTGCAAAGCGGTCCCCAAGCCTCCGCTTGGTTTCCCCGATGTAGAGGAGGCCACAACGGGTACAGCGGATGCAGTATACCACATTGGCAGACGTGCAGGTGAACATCTGCTTGATACATCCAGCTCCACACCTTGTTATCTCGGATTATCCAGCATCTGCAGTTCCTATTATCTCTGATACAATTAACAGTGATCAGCCTGGGCACTCAGAAACGATCTCCTGACATCAGTCCTGGAGTCCCAACAGAATGGTTTCCATCTACCTCCTACACGGACCCAGTCGATGCCTCAACATTTGTTACCTTCGTGTCAACATTTCTCCCGACCAAGTGCAAAGCTCCATCTTCACATTTGACTCAAATTGTTGATCGGTTCTCACTTGGAGCTGAATTTGACACCACTTGTTAGCTGAGTTAATGGAAAGCTAATGCAAAATAGGAGAAGCAAATTAGCTTTCTGTATGTATAATTACTGTAGGAGTGAGAATATTAAAGTAACAGTGAGCGTGGTTAATGCACAATGTTCATTAATAAGGTCTTAAAGACAAAGGATTTAAGTAAATACCCTTTCAGTTCGATAACAGCTGCCTTGCCTCATTGGATTAACTACTTCATTGTATTTGACACTTGACACTATAAATTGACTGAGGCACGTAATACTTAATGATCAATCTGCCTCCAATAGTGGAACTAGGAAAGACTTGTAGTTGTTGCATTTCCATCAAGATCAATAGATCATTAGCATGCAATCAGGCAACTGACAGGGATTTAAGACTTTAATTTACAGCTCCTAGAGAGTGCAAGGATCTGTTATTTTATTTCCTGAGAGTGCATGGTGATGCCTGGTGTAAGGCTTACTGTGACCTGTCTTATCACCTGAGAAACGATTGGGCTTTTTTTAAAATCAATTTGCACTACCCTGAATAGAAAGGGGACAAAAATCAATTCTCTTTCTGGCAATGTTAATGCTCTTTGTCGCTGCAGCTACTTTTTATTTAACTGTCATAACTGGGTCTTTTTTTAAATTGTTCATGAGGCATGGGTGTTACCAGTTGGCTGCGGCATTTATTGCCCATCCCTAATTGCCCCTTGAGAAGGCCGTGGTGAGCCGTCTTCTTGAACTGCTGTAGACCATTTGGTACTGATACAATGTTGTTAAGGAGGGAGTTCCAGGATTTTTACCCAGCAACAGGAAGGGGATGGCAATATATTTCTGAGATGGTGAATGGCTTGTAGGGGAACATCCAGGAGGTGTTCCCATGTATCTGATGCTCTCGTCTAACTTGGTGGTAGCGGTCATGGGTTTGGAAGGTGCTGTTAGGGGACACTTCCTTGTCCTTTCCCACCACTAGCACCATGTTCAAGGAACCCATTGTCCTCTAACCCACTGAACTTTCATTCACCATTGACCATCATGCCTTCAGCTGTCTGGGCCCTTAGCTCTTAACTCCATCCCTAAACGTCTGACTTGAAGTTCCTCCTATAGTCCTTCTTTAACCAATCTTGCAGTCACATCTCCTATTAACTTGTGCTTAACGTCCCAATCAGATCACCATGAAGCATCTTTGACAGTTTTCAATGTTGCAAGAATACACACTATCATTTTTGTTCTTTCACTCAACCATGCAATAGCTGATAGTTTTGGTTTCGCTTCCTCAGCGTAGACTTTGCTGCTAACATGAGGGTAGACTAGGACAGAAAGGTTAGTGCACCTGATCGGCGCCGTCCTGTGAGGAATTGACCAGAAAAGTGGACAGATGGGAAAGTCTGGTGAACCAGTCTCCACAATCACCTTCCTACAACATGTCGACAGACAGAAATTTTCACAACATATGCATACGGTGTAGGCACCACATTAAAGGAAAGATGTGAATGTATTGGTGAGAACACAGAGTGATTTACAAATGTGGCTCCCAGTATGAGAAACTTCAGCAATGAGAATAGGTTGATGAAACTGGGACATTTCTCCCTGGAGAGAAGAAGGCTGAGAGGAGATTTGATAGAAGTTTTCACAATTATAAGTGGACTGGATACAGTGGATAGGGAGGAGCTATTGCAACTCATAAAACAAAAACAAGATGAAAATTTAAAATGATGTGCAAGGGTGAAGTGGAAATAAACAACTGCTCAGGGTCTGGAATGCACTGCCTGGAAACGTGGTGGGGCCAGGTTCCATTGAGACATTCAAGGGGGCATTGGATGGGTATTTGGATAGAAATAGTCTGCAGGGAGGGGGGAAAAGGCAGGTAACAATGCTGGTTTGAAGACCCAGTGAGGGCACCATGGGCTGAATGGCCTCCTTCTGTGCTGTAACAATTCTGTGATACTTTTTATTTACTGCCCATTCCTAATTTCCCAGAGGGCAGTTAAGAGTCAATCACATTGCTGTGGGTCTGGAGTCACATGTAGACCAGGTAAGGATGGCAGTTTCCTTCCCGAAAGAGCATCAGTGAACCAGATGGGCTTTTTCTGACAGTCAACATCAGTAGGCTCTTCATTCCAGTTTTACAAAAAATTAAATTTAAATTCCACCATCTGCCATGGCAGGATTCAAACCCGAGTCCCCAGAACATCACCCGCGTCTCTGGATTAACAGTCCAGCGATAATACCACAAGGCCATCACCTCTCTTAGTGGCATTTCTGGCCAGAGCAAGGAGATGGGAAATAAAGCTGCTGTGAGGCATTGCCAAGTGTGTATTTGAGTCACTGAAGATCATGTTTAACTGACCTCTCTTTCCTAAGTTAATGTTTAGACATTTTCTTGTTTAGAGATTGTCAGCAGTTGAGGTGGATAAACGAGTCTCTGACCTTGTTTAAAACTAAGGCTTTGTTGCTAGTTATTTTTAGGTTGAAAGACCCCAGAGAAATCTAAAAGGGAGCTAAATGAGCGATTTAAATTCACAGTCATGAGCCATGATGTGATAATCCAGGAGTTTATTTGAGGTGATTTCTGATGAAGGGTTTAGGCCCGAAACGTCAAGTTTTCCTGCTCCTGTGATGCTGCTTGACCTGCTGTGTTCATCCAGCCCCATGCTTGTTATCTCGTTTATTTGAGGTGGTACAGCCATCTTCCTTAAGAATGATCCTGGGGCTGAAAGGGTTAAATAGTACAGACACCTTGTTTAGGCTGGTTTGTAATTGATATATTTAAGTGCTTATGAGCGGCCAAACTGTGCACAGCAAGATCCTCTAATCAAACACTGAGAAAATGAGGATTTCAGCAATATTGGAGAGGGATAAACATTGGCTGGGAGAATTCTTTCCTCGTTTTCAAAATAGCAGCTTTGGGATCTATTGCTCTCACTTTAAGAGGACAACTGGGGTTTTAGTTTAACAATCAATCTGAAAGACAGCACCTCCAACAGTGCAGCACTCCCTCAATGCTGGGACTGCCTGCCCTCAAGTTTTGCGTTTAAGTCTCTAGAGCGACACTGGATCTCACGTTCCTCTGCCTCAGAGCTAGAAGTGTGATTCACAGAAATGCAGGAGCTTCTACTGGTGAATAATTTAAATCTTCTGATTCACTTTTGTCAGCAATTGCCTAATGTTTGCAGCCAAGCTACTGGTAAACTGTGTCCCAGCTGTTTAGAGAGTTACTGAATGCAGTGCAACTTGGCTTCGGTACAGCCATTGTACCGGCAATGGGATTGTTTAAGCCAATCCTGACCAGATTTTACCCTACCCTAAACAATTTTAGTCTTGTTTTCCCTGGAGGATGGAATATTAATTAAGGTATTTAAGATAATTAAACAATTTGATTGGGTAGATAGAGAGAACTATTTCCTCTCCTGGGAGGCCTTAACATTGTAGCTAACTCATTCAGGGGTGGATCAGTGTGCAGTGCTAACGCAAATAGGTAGGCAGAATCGATAGACTATTAGGCAGGGGATAATGGAACCAAAACAGGGGGATAGAATTGAGTGGTGCAGGGAGTCCCAGGTTTAGAAGCACTCATATTTAAAAATGTGATCCCATGCAGGGGAGTAATTTTAAAGACCCAAAATATGATCATTTCCTGTAACTACAACAACCAGTTTCCATTGTCCCGCATTGTGTCAGACTTGTGTACAAAGCAACCTGCTATGTCCTTTGATTGTAGGAGTTGGGAAGTCTTGGTGAGGTCTCTTCTGCAATGCTGTGTCTAGACCTGGGTGCGCAGTTATAGGAAGGATATTATTAAGCTGGACAGGGTCAGAAGAGATTTACCAGGATGTTGCCAGGTATGGAAGGTTTGAGCTATAAAGAAAGGCTGGATAGGCTGGGACTTTCTTCACTGGAGCTTAGGAGGTTGAGAGCTGACCTTATAGGAGTTTATAGAATAATGAGGGGTATAGATAGAGTTGATGGTAGTTGTTTTTTTCCCTAGGATGGGGGATTTCAAGACTAAGGGGCACATTTTTAAGGTGAGAGGGGAGAGATTTAAAAAATACATAATGGGCAAATTTTTTACGCAAAGGGTGGTTCGTGTGTGGAATGAGCTTCCTGAGGAAGTGGTGGATGTGGGTACAGTTACAATGCTTAAAATACATTTGGATAAGTGCATGAATAGGAAAGGTTTGGAGGGATATGGGCCAGGAGCAGACAGGTGGGACTAGGTTAGTTTGGGATTATGCTCGGCATGGACTGGTTGGACCAAAGGGCCTGTATCTGTGCTGTGTGACGGTATAACAGAACCCACTCACAGCCCAGGGACTGTTATAGTATCTGTAAAGAGCTAGGAACCCATCAGTGCTATGGATTTATATCCTGGGAATCCAAATCATGTGCTGGGTAATAATGTAACAACCTATCAGCCACATAGAGACCATCATGAAATACATCCCGTGTTTGGAATCTAACTGAAGTGTGATTCATCTATTGGAACAAAGAGACATGATGTTAAGATACAGATCAGCCAATGATCTAAACAAATGTTGGAACAGACTCAAGTAGCCATTCAGTATTCTGATATTCTGGAATAAATTTAAATCCAATTTGTTCGGCAACAGTCCCATGGTTTTGGGTGGATCCAGGTTTTACTTACAGTAAGATATTACTCTGACTTGAATTTTTAAAAATTTATTTGTGGGGTGTACATGTCACTGGCTGGGCCAACATTTATTGACCGTCGCTAGCTGCCCCTTGAGAAGGTGGTGGTGAGCTGCCTTCTATAACCACTGCAGTCCACCAGCTGTGGGTTGGCCCACAATGCTATTACGGAAGGATTTTCAGGATTTTGACCCAGTGACAGTGAAGGAACGGCGGTATATTTCCAAGTAAGGATGGTGAGATGCTTGGAGGGGAACTTGCAGGGGGTGGTGTTCCCATGTATCTGCTGTCCTTGTCCTTCTAGATGGAAGTGGTCATGGGTTTGGAAGGTGCTGCCTGAGGATCTTTGGTGAATTTCTGCAGTGCTTCTTGTACATAGTGCACACTGCTGTGTCGATGGTGGAGGGAGTAGATGCTTGTGGATGTAATGTCAATCAAGTGGGCTGCTTTGTCCTGGAAAGAGATCAACATTTAGATAGGGTTTAAAACCAGAATTAGACCTGCCCTGTCAGCAATCCAATGGGTGGGCTTAGCTCAAAATGAATAGATGATTTTGTACCGCTGGAGCAAAGCAAGGGGGAACAGGAAGAGAATTCAATTATTTTCATTAATTTATCGTGACTGTGTCTTAATGAGCTAATATCTTTACAGATGCGATCAGTGGAAATCTTATGGCTGCTGCAAAGGTCATTCGTTGCTTAGTGAGAAACATCAGACAATGTTTGTTGGAAAATGAAGTGATGGGTTTGGATTTCACCTCTCTTAACTCATTCTCCATTAATCCAGAAAACTTAGTTACTCCCCTGAATGATCTGAAAATATTCACCAGCTGCATCCTGCTTTCATTCAGGAGCAAATGAAAATGCCACTAGACTTTAACATATTTTGATCCCTGTGCATTTTTGTCCTTGAGATTTTTCCGAGTGTTTTCTCCCTCAGCGCACTGCGGTGCAACAGGGCTGTGTGAGAAAAGACAAAGAACAGCAACAAGAATTATTAGAGTAATTTAAAAAGTTCAGTTTCTAGATGTGCAGAAGGAACCATGTCCCAGAAAGTACAAAGACTTCAGAGGGCACCTCACTAAAATAGTAAAATCTGTATGAATGAATTAATATTAAACGATTGATCTAGTTAATTAGTGAGTTCATTTAATCCGACGTGCGTGGGAAATGGGTGGTGCTGCTTCATTGAAAATGTTGGATGCATAAAAGTTTCACATTTACAATGGAAGAGAGAACCCTTTGCTGATCCTGTGATGATATGGGCGTTGAGGCGTCAGGATAGATGTGGGAGAAAACAGAGCAAATCTGGTGACAGGGACTGACATAACATCATCGTGCGGAACAGTGGGAGGCTGCGAACAATCTGCAGTGTTTTTAGCAGTTGTGTGAAAGCTGGCTGGCAGTGAACAAGGATCAGCTTCCCACCTCCCAGTGTCAGGAGATACCTCCAGGCAAAGAAAACAGAGCTGACAGAAGGTCCAGTTAGAACAGCTTGCCACTTGGTAGAGAGCCAGAAAGCAGACATGATAGTGCAACATTCATCATTTAAACACAAAATCCAGAACAAGAGCTTGAAATTAGGCAGCACTTTAGCAGCACTGCTTATAACTATAAACAAACGATTCCTCAGATCACTCAGCACAATGAGTGATAAAAACCTGCAAAAACATTCTTGAGCAGGCTTTTTGGGACGTTCAGCACTTAACACCCTTGCCTCGTAGAGGGTTTGGGGTTTAAAATCCAGGCTTGAGCAGAGGCTCTGGAGCCAAATTCCAAAGGAGATTGTGAGATAACAAGGTGAGGAGCTGGATGAACACAGCAGGCCAAGCAGCATCAGAAGAGCAGGAAGGCTGATGTTTCAGAAATTTCTGAAGAAGGGTCTAGTCCCGAAACGTCAGCCTTCCTGCTCCTCTGATGCTGCTTGGCCAGCTGTGTTCATCCAGCTCTACACCTTGTTATCTCAGATTCTCCAGCATCTGCAGTTCCTACTATCTCCAAAGGAGATTGCCCTGGAGTCTGTCCATCAACAACTGTAAAATAGATTATCTGGTTGTTATCTCATTGCTGGTTGTGGGATTTTGCTGTGTGTAAACTAGATGTTGTGTTTCCAATGTTTCAAACATGAATCCTTTATAATAAAACAAAGAACTGCAGATGCCAGAAATCTAAAACAAAAACAGAATTTGCTGGAGAAACTCAGCTAGTCTGACAGAATCTGTGCAGAGAGAAACAGAATTAACGTTTTGAGTCAAGTGACCCTTCGTTGGGAACTCTTGTCAATAGTATTTGCTTCCCAGGGAATTCTCGAAGGAGATTAACAGCTTAGTTGGCGTGGTCCGAGGTTCTTTAGGGTAGTCCGGCCTATATTTACCCCCTCCCAGTCAAATACTCTGTTCCATAAACATTAACACACTCCAAAGTGCTATTCCCTGAGAGAGGAAAAGTGTGATTAAAACATGCCAACTTCAGTCAGCCATTGGAATGTTGAATATAAAGAATGACAGAATTAATCAATTTCCATTAGCGATGGGAATTAATCAATTCATCAATTTCTATTAGTCCTGGAAATTCACACACTAACTAGGATTGGTGAGGTTTGTGGACAGCTTGCTTCAAGTTCAAACGTAAACCACTAATGAATCCACTGCCATTTAATTTATAAAGCCTCTTTTACAAATCATTAATTTTGCTGTAATGCTGATCTAACCAACACAGAAAGAATCATTATTGAGACTGAATCCCATCCCGTGTTTAAATATTCATTGCCATTTTCTGCATACTACTGGTTTTTACGGAAAATTAATTTTATAACTACACTGATCTATGTAACAAAAGTTGTATACAGCAATTTGGTAACATAAATTTAATATTGAGACGTTGAAAATGATCTGATACTTTATTTGTACACCCCTGGGAATTCTTCTATATGTGGGGACCGTGAACTTGATGAGATGGATTGAATTCTCCTTCCCCGTATAGTCTGCTCTAGATTTTCAGGTTCCATTGCGAGTTTGGCCAGGAACTCGGCTACAGCTGATATTGTCCTGTGTCAGGGAGACAGGAAACCATCCCAGGTGTCTTTGCAGGAACTTTGCCAGCTAGCTTTGATGCTGAGCCTCCCAGTACAATCAAAGAGGTGAGCTTTTGAAAATTATTTGCAAAGAGAGTCAGAGAGGTTTACTTAGAATTTGCAGCAGAAACAGGCCATTTGTCCAACTGGTCTATTTTGTGTGCTTATGTTCCACACAGACACTATTTTTTAATATATAGAATCCCTACAGTGTGGAAACAGGCCCTTCAGCCCAACAAGTCCATGCAGACCCTCAGACCACCCATCCCCCTATAACCCATCTAATGTACAAATCCCGGAACACTACAGGCAATTTAGCATGGCCAATCCACCTAACCTACACATCTTTGGACTGTGGGAGGAAGCCAGAGCAAACCCACACAGGCACAGGGAGAATGTGCAAACACCAAACAGACAGTTGCCTGAGGGTGGAATTGAACCCAGGACCCTGGTGCTGAGAGGCAGCAGTGCTAACCACTGAGCCAACATTTGCCATCTTTCCTATTCCTTTTCATCTCACCCTATCTTTCAGCATACCCTTTTTTAAAAAATTCATTCATGGTTTGAAAGCGTCGCTGGCTAGGCCAGTATGAATTTTCCATCAGGTATTTTAAGAGTTATCCATATTGGTGTGGGTGTGGAGTCACATGTAGGCTAGACCCGGTAAGGACGGCAGATTTCCTTCCCTAAAGGACGTTAGTGAACCAGATGGGTTTTTTCCCCTCTTGACAATCAGCAATGAATTCATGGTCATCACTAGATGCTTAATTCCAGATGTTTTTTATTGAATTCAAATCCCACAGTATTTGAATCCAGGCCCCCAGAACATTACCTGGGTCTCTGGATTAACAGTCCAGAAATAACACCACAAGGCCAATGTCTCTCCTTCTATTCCTTTCTTCCTCCAGCGTTCCTTTAAATACATTTGTGTTGAGTGAAAGTTACCAGAATGCTTTGGGCTCTACTCTTACTGTAGATAGAGAGAGAGATGACTGAACATAAGTTTAACATGAGAGTCACCATGCCTCAGGAAAAGACCCCTTGAGACTGATTTCCACATTCTAACCATTCCTGGGATAGAGAAGTTTAAATGTGGACTTTGAGAGGGAATTCTGGAATCAAGGGCTTTGGCATCTAATGGTGGGATGAAGAGAATGACAGATAGACACAAGGCCAGACTTAGAGGAACACAGATCTGGGAGGCTTGGAGGAGATTACAAAGATGGGAGGGGCAAGACATGGAGGATCAAAAAAAGAAAAACTTCAGGAGTGTTTTCCCTAGCTGGGAGGCAGTAGCTTTGTGGTAATGTCACTGGACTAGTAACACACAAAGCTAGGCTAATGCTCATGGTTCAGATGGCAGATTTTTAAATACAGAATTCAATTTAAAAAAACGAACTCAATTAAAAGTTAGTGCAATGACAACCTTGTTACTGCAGTCAATTGTTGCAAAGATCAGTCTGGTTCGCTAATGTCCTTCAGGGAGGGAAACTGCTGTTGTTACTTGGTCTGGTCTACATGTGACTCCAGACCCACAGCAATGTGGCTGACTCTTAAACTGCTCTCTGAAATGGCCTAGACAGCCACACAGTTCAAGGGCAATTAGGGATGAGCAGCAGATGTTGGTATTGCCAGCGATACCCACAGCTTGTGCAGGAATTTCAGAGGGGAGAAGAAAGAGATTTTGACAGCCAATGTGCAAGAAAATGCTGCAAATGTTCCTCCAGAACTGCAGAAATGATTAATCCTGGACTTTGGCAGAATGTTGCGGTGCTGAGAGAGTATGAAGCTGACTGTGTTACTACATGTGCTGGAATTTTGCAATCACTGGAAGTGTCTTCATTCAAGACAGGCAAGGATTATGGGAAGCCAGTAGCACATTAAAGTTGAGGCTTCCATCAGATGATCCTAATGGATGGTGGAGCAGGTTCAAGGGGCTGAGTGGTCCCCTCCTGCTGTTATTGTTAGGATTTTGAAGAAAAAAACACCAGCCTGTGTTTTAGTGATTTTTTTTCTTTATTCATTCATGGATGAGGGCATCGCTGGCCAGGCAGCATTTACTGCCCATCCCTAATTGCCCAGAGTCAACCTAATTGCTGTGGGTCTGGAGTCACATGTAGGACAGACCAGGTAAGAATGGCAGTTTCCTTCCCTAAAGGGCATTAATCAACCGGATGGGTTTTTCCTGACAGTTGACAATAGATTTACGGTCATCATTAAATTCTTAACTTCAGATATTTATTGAATTCCAATCCCACCATCTGCTATGGTGGGATTCAAACCTGGGTCCCCAGAACATTATCTGGGTCTCTGGAATAACCATCCAGTGATAATACCACTTGGCCATCACCTCCCTGATCAATCTGATCAATTACTGATCAGTCAAAGACAACACTTACCTTCATCAGTGAAATATTGCTCTTATGGCCTGAACAAGTGTGGGATGTAAAGTGCAGTGATTGGTTCAGGACTGTTTCAGTGGATGTGACGTCTGACTGCCTGGCAGCTGGTGAACCCTTTCAGCAGGGGAATGAAACAAAGCGCATTTTCTTACTGGCGAGAGATTGGAGAACTCTGAAATGCAGAGGGATTTGGGCATTCTGAAGTAAACGAGTCACAAAATGTTAGCGCTCAGGCAAGGCAAGTCATTAGGAACGCTATGAGAATGTAGAACTCATTGCCGCAGAGAGCTGTGGAGGCCCAAATCAGTGAGTGTGTATTTATGATAGACATAGATAGGTTCTTGTTTAGTAAGGGGGACAAGGATCACAGGGAGAAGGCAGGAGAATGGGTTTGAGAAACATATCAACCATGATCGAATGGTCGAGCAAACTTAATGGGCTGAATGGCCTAATTCCGCTCCTACATTTTATAGTCTAATGTTATTACTTACCTTGAGGAGCATTGAATGCAATATTATTGAGGTTAGACTTCAGTTATGCAGGTCCCTGGAGATTCCACATCTGGATTGCTTGATCACCTTATTCAGGGAAGGAACTTAATGCTTTGGAAGCAACTCAGAGAAGATGTACCTGGAATGGGCGGGTTGTTTTATGAGGAAAGGTTGGACAGGCTGGGCTTGTATCTATTGGAGCTTAGAAGATTCAGAAGCCACTTGATTGAAAGATAACAGAACCCAAGGTGCCTTGATAGATTTGATATGGAGAGAATGGTTCCTCTCATTTGTAGTATGAGGAGTCGTTGTTTACAAATCTGGGGTCATCCATTTAAAACAGAGATGAGGAGAAATTTCTTGTTTGTTTATCTATGATGCCACATCTGGAGGGAAAGGAGTTAAGATGCTAAAATTGCCATTTCCATCTCCTCATAGAGGCACCACAGGTCAGGGCACTGGTTCACTGTGGGAATGATGGCAATATAGTACACTGCCCCTCAGGGCTGACATATGCTAGGATATGTGCAGGAAGTGGGTGTAATATTCCATGCTAAGTGGGTGACTCGTTGTGGTGTGTACACAATCCAACAAGTAAAATACTACACTCTATCTGCATCTTCCATACACTTCAGCTCATCCCAAACTCTGCTTCCTGTGGCCTCACTCACACCAAGTCTTGTTCACCCATTCGCATGCTACCTTTATCAATCTGCATTGGCTCCCAGTCCGCGGACATCTTGATTTTAAAATTATCGTCTTGATTTTTCAAATCATCCCTGTCTCCAGCCTTACAACCCTCTGAGCCTCCGCACTCATCTAATCTTGGGCCTTTACTGCATCTGCGATTTAATTGACACCACATAAACACCTGGGTCCTAAGCTCTGAAATTCCCTCTTTAAATCTCTCTGCCTTTCTACCTTTCTTTTAGGACCCTCTTCAAAACATATCGGGTTACACACATGTTTGGTTATCCATTCTCAATACCTCTTTCTGTATCTCAGTGCCAAATTGTGTCCTATAACTCTCCCGTGGAGTGCCTTCAGCATTTTATGACATTGTGAAGGTGCTAAATAAATGTAAGCTATTGCTGAGTTAAACACATGTCTGCTACGATGAACATTTCCTAGCTGAAGCAGAGATTGGCACTTGTGAGTGGAACACAGGGAGGGAATAAAACAGAGGAACTGCAGATTAAAATCGCAAGAAAACCCATGGGGACTGTTTAAAAATACAAGCTGACTGAAAGCTCTGGTGGGAAGTAAATTCGCGACATGGGAATTATTTAAAGTATTGGAAATGTGCTAAGTGTAAAATGCCTTGGTACAGAACAATTTTAAAAACAGACACTGCAGAATAGAGCCTGATAACACTGGGAAAAAAACCTGAAAAAACTGTGGATGCTGTAAATTAGAAACAAAAACAGAAGTTGCTGGAAAAGCTCAGCAGGGCTGGCAGCATCTGTGAAGAGAAATCAAAGTTAATGTTTCCGGTCTGGTGACCTGAAACATTAACACTGATTTCTCTCACAACACTGACTGTGACTGAGCCACTGTGGTGTAAAGGAGAGGGGACAGAATCTCACCAGCGTTCAGTTTTTCAAGGACCGCAACTTTTCAAGGACAGCAACTTCCCCCCCTTGGCCGTGTCTCCCGCATTTCCTGCAACTCATCCCTCTCACCCCGTCCCCACAATAATAACCAAAAAAGAATCCCCCTCGTCCTCACGTACCACCCCACCAACCTCCGGATCCAACGCATCATCCTCTGACACTTCCGCCATCTGCAATCTGACCCCATCACCAAAGACATTTTTCCCTCCCCACCCTTATCTGCTTTCCGGTGGGACCACTCTCTCCATGACTCACTTGTCCGCTCCACACTCCCCTCCAACCCCACCACCCCCGGCACTTTTCCCTGCAACTGCAGGAAGTGCTACACCTGCCCCCACACCTCCTCCCTCACCCCCATCCCAGGCCCCAAGAAGACTTTCCACATCAAGCAGATGTTCACCTGCACGTCTGCCAATGTGGTATACTGCATCCGCTGTACCCGTTGTGGCCTCCTCTACATCGGGGAAACCAAGCGGAGGCTTGGGGACAGCTTTGTGGAAGACCTATGCTCAGTTCTCACCAAACAACTGCACCTCCCAGTTGTGAACCATTTCAACTCCCCTTCCCACTCCTCAGATGACATGTCCACCCTGGGCCTCCTGCAGTGCCACAACGATGCCACCCGAAGGTTGCAGGAACAGCAACTCATATTCCGCTTGGGAACCCTGCAGCCCAATGGTATCAATGTGGACTTCACAATCTTCAAAATCTCCCCTCCCCCAACTGCATCCCAAAAGCAGCCCAGCTCGTTCCCACCTCCCTAATCTGTCCTTCCTCCCATCTATCCACTCCTCCCACCTCAAGCCCCACCCCTATCTCCTACCTACTAGCCTCATCCCGCCCATTGACCTGTCTGTCCTCCCTGGACTGACCCATCTCCTCCCTACCTCCCCACCTACACTCACCTTTACTGGCTCCATCCCCACCTCTTTGACCTGTCTGTCTCCTTGCCACCTATCTTCTCCTCTATCCATCTTCTATCTGCCTGCCCCTCTCTCCCTATTTATTTCAGAAACCCCTTCCGCTCCCCCATTTCAGAAGAAGGGTCTAGGCCCGAAACGTCAGCTTTCCTGCACCTCTGATGCTGCTTGGCCTGCTGTGTTCATCAGGCTCTACACCTTGTTATCTCTTATATTCAGTATCCTCTACTTTTTTTAAAATTCATTAACAGGATAAGAGCGACGCTGGCTAGGCAGCATTTATTGTCCATCCCTAATTTCCCAGAGGGCAGTTAAGAGTCAACCACATTGCTGTGGGTCTGGAGTCACATGTAGGCCAGACCAGGTAAGGATGGCAGTTTCCTTCCCTGAAGGAGATTAAGTGAACCACATGGGTTTTTCCTGACAATCAATAATGGATTCATGGTCATCGTGATACTCTTAATTCCAGACATTTATTGAATTCAAATTCCACCATCTGCCATGGCAGAATTTGAACCCAGGTCGCTGGAACATTATCTGGGTCTCTGGATTAACAGTTCAGTGGTAATACCACTAGGCCATTGCCTCCCCTCCTAAAAATCATCATACTCTTACAAGATCATAGAGAGAGAGAGACTGGATGACTGGTAGCTGTTTAACCTGAGGGTCACCATGCCACTGGTGAGGGTAAGAAGGAGAGTTCATCATGGCAACCACAGCTGGTACAGGAATTGAACCCATGCTATTGGCATCACCCATGAGCTGGATAACCAACTGAGCTAATCATTCCTCAAGACCAGCTAAGCCCAATGAAACAGTTTGACCTGCACAGTTATGTTACTAACTTTAATTGAAGTCAGCAATATCTTTCAAAATAAAGAATTTGTGTTTATATTGGACCTTTGAGAATCTCAGGATATCCCAGAACATTTCATTACCATTGGTTACTGTCGCAGCAATGCGATGTGTCAAAAAGGCCTAGGATTCAACCTCAGTCAATCCGCAGGCCCTTCACTTCACACCTGTGTTTGTCACATTGACCAACTCACCCTCAGTTCACACCTGTGTTTCTCACATTGACCAACTCAGAAAAATTGAGAGGAAAATGTACACAGAAAGCAGAGAATGACTGATTCCAAGACAACGCATTTCTGCAAACACTGTTTGTGTGGATGTTTCAATAACTATAAAAATTCCTTAACCAAGGAGAGCTAACATGTCACTTCCAGGAAATTTGACAGAATAGAATAGACAGCTCCCACAGAGAACGTTAATTAAGCTTATAAACAACTGGGGATAATAACATGTGACTGACTCACAGGTATGACATGCTGCGCTATTGAATTAATGTAATTCTTGGTGAACAGGAAATCACAGAGAGTAAATTAAGGTAGATGTCACAATTTGTCCCGGTACTATCAATCTAATGCAATTATCAACCATTAATCTCTCAACATGTTTGAGAGATGATTACTCCAGTATTTTACATCGCTGCAATCTTGGAATCCTTTCGCTTCTCTCCCAGAATTTCAGGGAAGCGAAACAGGGAGGAAAGATGAATCAATGTAGGGAGGGAGGTTACATTCAGTTCGAAGGAAGGGAATATTGGTTCTCAATTCGGTCATCTCTGCCAGGACAACATCTTTATAAAAAATAATTAATTCTTATCATTAGTTAGGCCAGCAGAGTCATAAAGCTGTGCACCATAGAAACAGACCCTTCGGTCCAACTTGTCCATGCTGACCAGATATCCTAAGTGAATCTAGCCCCATTTGCCAGCATTTGGCCCATATCCCTCTAAACCCTCCCTATTCATATACCCATCCAGATGCCTTTTAAATGTTGGAATCGTACCACCACTTCCTCTGGCAGCTCAGTTGATACACGCACCACCCTCTGTATGACAAAGTTGCCCCTTAGGTCGCTTTTAAATCTTTCCCCTCTCACCTCAAAGCTATGCCCTCTAGTTTTGCACTCCCCACCTTGTCTATTTCTGCTATCCATGCCCCTCATGATTTTATAAACCTCCATAAGGTCACCCCTCAGCCTCCAGTGCTCCAGGGAAAATAAAACATAGAACGGTACAGCACAGTACAGGCCCTTCGGCCCACAATGTTGTGCTGACCTATTATCCTACTAGAGTCAAACTACCCTGCATACCCTACATTTCACTATCCTCCATGTGCCTATCCAAGAGTCGCTTAAATGTATCTGACTCCACTACCATGGCCAGCAGCGCATTCCATGCACCCACAACTCTCTGAGTAAAGAACCTACCTCTGACATTTCCCTTAGACCTCCTCCAATCACCTTAAAATTATGCCCTCTCGTAATAGTCCATTGCCACCCTGGGAAAAAGCCTCTGACTATCACTCTGTGTATGCCTCTCATCATCTTGTACACCTCTATCAAGTCACCTCTCATCCATCTTCGCTCAAATGAAAAAAGCCCTAGCTCCCTCAACCTTTCCTCATAAGACCTGCCCTCCAGTCCAGGCAGCATCCTGGTAAATCTCCTCTGCACCCTCTCTAAAGCTTCCACATCCTTCCTATAATGAGGTGACCGGAACTGAACCCAATATTTCAAGTATTGTCTAACCAGGGTTGTATAGAGCTGCAGCATCACCTTGCGGCTCTTAAACTCAATTCCCCTGCCAATGAAAGCCAACACACAATACACCTTCTTTACAACCCTATCAACTTGGGTAGCAACTTTGAGGGATCTATAGACATGGACCCCAAGATCCCTATGTTCCTCTACACTGCCAAGAATCCTGCCATTAACCCTGCATTCTGCATTCAAATTTGACCTTCCAAAATGAATCACTTCACACTTTTCTGGGTTGAATTCCATCTACCACTTCTTTGCCCAGCTCTGCATCCTGTCAATATCCTGTCGCAACCTACGCCAGCCCTCTGTGCTGTCCACAACTCCACCAACCTTCGTGTCATCAGCAAAAGTACTAATCCACCCTTCCACTTCCTCATCCAGGTCATTTATAAAGATCACTTTATAAATGCCCCAGCCTATTTAGCCTCTCCCTTTTATTCAAACCCTCCAACCCTGGCAACATCCTCATAAATCTTTTCTGAATTCTTTCAAGTTTCACAAATCCTTCCTGTAAGATTGAGACCAGAATTGCACCCAATACACCAAAAGTGGCCCTAACCAACGTCCTGTACAGCTGCAACATGACGTCCCAACTCCTATACTCAATGCACAGATAAATGAAGGCAAGTGTACCAAAAGCCTCCAATTTCAAGCAACTATGAACCTGCACTCCAAGGTCTCCTCATTCAGCCACATTCCCCTGGACCTCACCATTAAGTGTATAAGTCGTGCCATGATTTCAAAATGCAGCACCTCACATTTATCTAGATTAAACTCCATCTGCCACTCCTCGGTGTATTGGCCCATCTGATCAAGACCCCATTGTACTCTGGGATAACCTTCTTCGCTGTCCATTACACCTCCAATTTTGGTGTCATCTGCAAACTTACTAACCATACCTCCTATGTTCACATCCAAATCATTTATATAAATGACGAAAAGCAGTGGACCCAGCACTGATTCTCGCTGGCCACAGGCCTCCAGTCTGAAAAGCAACCCTCCACCACCACCCTCTATCTTCTACCTTTGAGCCAGTTCTGTATCCAAATAGCTAGTCCTCCCTGTATTCCATGTGATCTAACCTTGCCAACCAGTCTACCACGAGGAACCTTGTTGAATGCCTTACTGAAGTCCATATTGATCACTCTGTCCTCATCAATCCTCTTCGTTACTTTTTCAAAAACCACATTCAACTTAGTGAGACGTGAGTTCCCACACACAAAGCTATGTTGACTATCCCTAAACAGTCCTAGCCTCTTCAAATACATGTAAATCCTGTCCCTCAGGATTCCCTCCAACAATTTGCTCACCACTAATGTCAGGCTCACCAGTCTATTGTTCCCTGGTTTTTCCCTACCACATTTTTTAAGTAGTGGCACTACATTAGTCAACCTCCAGTTTTCTAGCACCTCACCTGTAGCTATCGATGATCCAAATACCTCAGCAAAGGGCCCAGTAGTCATTTCCCTCACTCCCCACAGAGTTTTAGGGTACACCTGACCAGATGTGCAGATTTATCCACTTTTATGCATTTTAAGCTGTTAAACACATCCCCCTCTGTAGTATGGGCATTTTTCAAGATTTCGCTATTTATTTCCTTACGTTCTCTATCTTCCATATCCTTCTCCACAGTAAGCACTGATGCAAAATACTCATTTAGTATCTCCCCCATCTCCTGCGGTTCCACACATAGGCCACCTTATTGATCCTTATGGGGCCCTATTCTCTCCCTAGTTATTGTTTTGACCTGAATGTGTTTGTAGAATCCCTTTGAATTCTCCTTAACCCTATTTGCCAAAACTATCTCATGCCCCCTTTTTGCCCTCCTGATTTCCCTCTTAAGTATACTCCTACTGCTTTTATATTCTTCTCGGGAATCCTCAATCTCTGCTGTCAATACCTGACGTATACTTCCTTCTTAGTCTTAACCAAAACCTCAATTTCTCTTGTTGTCCAGCATTCCCTACACCTACCAGCCTTGGCTTTCACCCTAACAGCAACATACTGTCTCTGGACTCTCATTACCTCATTCTTTTGAAGGCTTCCCATTTTCCAGCTGTCCCTTTACCTGTAAACATCCATTCCCCAGTCAACTCTTTTGCCTAATACCGTCAAAATTGGCCTTCCTCTAATTTTGAACTTTCACTTTTAGATCCGGTCTATCCTTTTCCATCGCTATTTTAAAACTGATAGAATTATGGTCACTGGCCCCAAAGTGCTCCCCCACTGACACCTCAGTCACTTCCCTGCCATATTTCCCAAGAGTAGGTCAAGTTTTGCACCTTCTCCAATAGGTACATCCACATACTGAATCTGTAAAATTTTCTTGTGCACACAATTAAATTCCTCTCCATCCAAGCCTTTAATGCTATGGCAGTCCCAGCATTTGTTTGGAAAATTAAAATTCCCTACCATAACCACATTATTATGCTCACAGGTAACTGAGACCTCCTTACAAATTTGTTTTTCAGTCACTGCCTTCCATCAGATGGTAGCTCAGTGCCCTGTGCTGCTGCTTCGTAGCACCAGGGACCCTGGTGTGACTGTCTGTGTGGAGTTTGCATGTTCTCCCCATGTCTGTGTGGGTTTCCTCTGGGGTCTCCAGTTTCCTCCCAGAGTTAAGTGGATTGACAGTGCTAAATGTCCATAGTGTCCAGCGATTTCTAGGCTAGGTGGATTAGCCATGGTAAATATGGGAATAGGGTAGGGGCATGGCTCCTGGTGGGATGCTTTTCAGAGGGTCAGTGCACATGTGATGGGTTGACTGGCCTCTTTCTGTACTATAGGGATTCTTATGCTCAGAGTGAACTGCATTGTTATGAAGTCATATGTAGGTCAGACCAGGTAAGAATGGCAGATTTCCTTCTCTGTTAGTGAACCTGATTACATGGTCACCAGCTCTTTGTTCCACATTTCACCATCTGCCGTGGCTGGGATTTGATCTCTTATGCCACAGAGTACTAGCTTGGGATACCTGGATCTCTAGTCTAGTGATATCACTGATACACCACCAGCCCTGTGAGGCTCGGAAAGGAAGGACGGAAAGCCAGCTCTCCCACTCAATGCTCATGGTCCTCTGCTGGGCACTTTGAGTGAGCTAGAGGAAGGGAATGGGCAGGAAGAGTAATGAATACACCTGGCAGCCTGAGGCCTGGGTTATTTTGCTCCCTGCTAAGGGGCATCAATAGTTGGTCAGTGGGCATAGAGCAGAAGTCTGGGGTGACCGGAGACACCAAAACAAGACTCATTGGCAAGAAGGCAAATTCCACAAGGAGGAGAATCCAGGTGGAGGACAGGAAGTCAAAATTTTTCCGGATTGTTTTTCCCAGGCCCAGGCTCGGGGTTAAAGTTTCAATGAGAGCCTGATGGTACCACTGATGGTGAGCATTTATACAATGATCCTGGTTGTTCAATCACCTGGTTAGAAGACAAGGTTCAATGGAAAATAATGACATTTGGGCAAAGACGTTGATTCACTAATTCAGGGACCACCGGTCACTGTTAAGATCATAAGAGCTAGGAGCAGAAGTAGGCCATTCTGTACCTCAAGCTTGTTTTGCCTTTTAACAGGATAATGGCTGATAGACCTTCCTCACACCCACTTGCCAGTCCTTTCCAGGAAAGCTCTAGGAAAACTTATTCTCCACATTCCCACACCTTCCCTACTGGTCAGATAATTCCTCACAGTCTTTATTCACCCCAACTCTAATTTCTTTTTATCAATCAAACTCCCTCCTGAGTTTTGCTTGCTGCACTTTCAAAATGGTTAATCCTCAGTTCCTAGATATTTGAGTAAAGGCAAACTCTGCAGATGCTTGTGGGGAGGGGTGCACAGGGGGAGGGCTGGTGGTTAGCTCATTTGGCTGGACAGTTGATCTATGATGCAGGATAACACAAATAGCCTAGGTTTAGATCACACACCAGCTGAGGTTACAGTGAGGGACTTTTCCCTCACTTTAAGGCATAGCGACCCTCAGATCGAACCACCACCTTCACTAAAGAGACAGCAGGACTATGGTAACTTCCCCTTTCCTGCAGAGCGCTAGAGAAACTCTGCAGATCTGGCAGCATCTGTGAAGCAAGAAACAGAATTAATGTTTTGGATCTGCTATAAGACCAAAAGATATAGGAATAGAATTAGGCCATTAGGCCATTCGGCCTATCGAACCTGCTCTGCTATTTGATCATGGCTGATATGAAACACAGCAATTAAAAGGTGTGCAAGGAGAGACATGATTGGATAATTTGAGAAGCGGTTAAGCCTCTCCCAATCAGAGTCTACTCGCCAACCAGTCAGCACTATCCTCTCATTCACTTGAAATGTGGTTTTCTCTTTACAGTCAGTTCTGTTATAACGTGATAGTTGCATTCCTGTGCAACTTTGTGTTATGGAAAATTGCGCTATAGAAAGAACTTCGGTATTCTTGCAAATTGACCTGATGAGTGCCCAAATCTTCAGCAAAACGTGCCCTTTCTTCAGAAGGAAAGAAAATGAAAGAAACAGATGGAGAAAAAAAAGGAGGGATAGACAGAGGAGAGCGAATAAAAGAGAAAGAGAGCGCAAGAAGGAAAAGGCTAAGAGAGTGAAAGAAAAGACGTAGAGTGAGAAAGGGAGAGTGCGATTGAGAGACTGTGAGAGAAAGTGAGAATGAAAGGAAGGCGAGAAAGACCGAGAAACAGAGAAAGTGGGAAAGCAAGGAATAAAAAGGAAGAGCATGAATTTGTGTGATGCCGTTCACAACTTCATGATGTCCCCAAACACTTCACAGCCATTAGATTCAATGTTGAAGTGCAGCTGCAGTACTAAAGCAGGAAATGCAGCAACCAAGATAACAAGCGTGGGGCTGGATGAACACAGCAGGTCAAGCAGCATCATAGGAGCAGGAAAACTTGACGTTTCGGGCCTAAACCCTTCTGATGAAGGGT
>JAHRHZ010000098.1:39410082-39430971 GCA_024137785.1 Ginglymostoma cirratum
CCTAAACCCTTCTGATGAAGGGTTTAGGCCCGAAACGTCAAGTTTTCCTGCTCCTATGATGCTGCTTGACCTGCTGTGTTCATCCAGCCCCACGCTTGTTATCTCAGATTCTCCAGCATCTGCAGTACCTTTTATCTCTAATGCAGCAACCAGTTTCTGTACAGTAAGCTCCCACAAATAGCAGTGAGAAAATGAACAGATTATCCAGTAATTGAATGTATAAATATTATTGAATTGAGGGATAAACATTCCTTGGAATATAGGGAGAACTCTCTTCGTGGAAACAGTGTCATGGGATCTCTGATTTCTGCCTGAGACAGGCCAAACCGTTTCCAAACTGCACTTCTAAATCCTTTTAGCGAGGGTGATTTATCTCCGTCCTTTGACACTAGCCCACAATGTAACCAGATCTCGCTGCAGCTTTCCCCAGCTGGTCAGGATTTAAGCTGCTCAGAGGCAACAGTAATGTACACACAATCCACTCGTTAAACAATCTTTCCATAAATGCTAAACCAACTGCTGGAAAAATGTTCAATTGAGAAGTAATTTACTGTGTTAAAGTCTGACTTTATGGAAGATTGCAGATTTTACTGGCAGGAAGGGGACTGCAGCAGCTGAATGCACTTCCAGCACGTATGTTTGTGTACAATCTTTGATTTCCTCACTGCAGATTAAAAATAGAGGGGGTATCAAATAGGGTTCACAACAAAAACCTCCCCCATTTTATGTGGGAATAGGATGGGGCGTGCATGAGGAGATAGAATGCTTAAATTTAACTCCTAAGTCAGAAGACACAGAACACAGGTTATAGTCCGAGATACCAAGGTGACAGGTTTATTTGAGATCACAAGCTTTCGTAGCACTGCTCCTTTGTCACATGATCTGAAGAAGAAGCAGTGCTCCGAAAGATTTGTACTTTCAAATAAATCTGTTGGACTATAACCTGGTGTCGAGTGACTTCTGACTCTATCCATCCCAGTCCAATGCTGGTACCTCCATATCTTAACTCATAAGAGCAGGAGCATTTTCCCCAGAATCCTGGGTTGTTACTGTAACCATCTTTCAACCAATATCAGGCTGTCAGGCCATTATGTGGGATCTCACTACATATGTCATATGATCATGAGCAGGAACAGGCCACTCATCCCCTTGATTCTGGCCCTTCATTTATTAAGGTCATGTGGGTGATCTGATTACTCCACATTCTGAACTACATCTGACAACCTTTCGCCATAGCGTTGCTAGCTTCTCAAGAACATATTGTTCTCTGGTGTAAAAATGTTCAAAGACTCTGCCTCCATTATCTATTCGGGAACAGAGTTCCAAAGACTCCACTTCAATCAAAGTCAGAAGTCACATGACACCAGATCCTGGTCTGTCACCTGACGAAGGAGCAGTTCTACAAAAGCTTGTGCTTTCAAATAAACCTGTCGGACTATTTCCTGGTGTCGTGCGACTTCTGATTTTATCCACCCCAGTCCAACACCAGCACCTCCACATCATGGCTACCATTTCAAACAGTGAACCCTTGTTCTCGATTCTCCCACAAGAGAAAACATCTTCTTCACATTCGCCTGGTCACAATCTTTTAGAATCCTATATGTTTCGATCACGTTTTCAAAGATGTTAGTGAACAATATGGGAGTTTAAAAAATAATTATTGACTGTAGTTCCGTGGTTTTAATTGTTGATTCATCCATTAAAATGACATCCTAAGGTGGGGCTCAAACTCATGTCCCTGCTCGTCCAGTGCTAAGCTCAACGACATTACCACAGGACCACTAGCTCCCATTATCTGTGCTGCTGAGTACAGATTCCATCGACTCAACCTCTCCCCAGAAGGCACTCTGTTGATACCTGGTATCAGCTGTCTGAACCTTTTCTGGGCTTCCACCAATGTTTGTGTATCTTTCCCTAGGATGGGGGATTTCAAGATTAGGGGGCACATTTTTAAGGTGTGAGGCATGAAATTTAAAAAAAAAGACATGAGGGGCAGATTTCAGAGAGTGGTTCATGCGTGGAATGAACTTCCAGATGATGTGGTGGATGTGGGTACAATTACAATGCTTTAAAGTCATTTAGATAAATACATGAATAGGGGAGGTTTAGGGGGCTATGGGCCAGGAGCAGGCAGGTGGGACTAGTTTAGTTTGGGATTATTGTTGGCATGGACTAGTCGGACTGAAGGGTCTGTTTCTGTGCTGATTGACTCTATAACTCTCAATAAAGGGATTAAAACCGTTCACCGCATTCCAGCTGTGGTCGGGCTAGTGCCTCGTACAGTTTTGGCAAAACCTCCATGCTTTTATAACGCATTTCCTTCGAAGTAAAGGCTAACATTAGTGAGTTAACAACAATCTGACATCTCAATAGTTACTTTCAACTGATATCTGAATTCTATATGGAATTCTCAATTTCCCAGACAATTCATTCTCAGTCAGCTGTGTTAGGAACAGTCCCTACACATAGCTCCAGACTTTGCTGCAGAAACCATTATCTCCCCATCCAACTATCTGGGCCGTTACATTTAAAGAAAGAAACACATTTGAATGGCAAGTTTACAATCTCCGTATATTCCAAACTGCTTTGCATCAATGCAATGCTTTTGGAGTGTAGGGTTGGAAATTAACCAGCTGATTAGGATGTACCAAGCTCCCACACAACCAGATGAAGGCAATATAGCCTTTCCAATTTTACTGCAACAGGTAAGTATTGGGAAGAATCTTGCGGAAACCCCTCTGCTGTTTCTCAGAATAGTCCCGTTAAAACTTTTACACACACTCGAGCAGATCTTCGATTTGATACAGCACCACTGACGGTGCAGCACTCCCTCAGTCTTGCACTGGGAATGTCAGCCTGCATCACATACCGAAAATATCCAAAGTGTGATTTGAACTCAAGACCTTCCGACTAGAAATGATTTCCTAATTTAAGAAATATTAAACGCTGGATGGTGCCAAAAACACCAAATTCCCACAGCAGCTGCGTGATTAAACTATGAGTGGCTTTTCACTAGAACAGAGCTGAATTCTAGGAGTTAGAGCCACTTAAGCTTATCCCGGGAAACTGTGTCCGACAAAGGGGTGATTAATCTGCTGTGAATCAGTTATGTTAAACATACATTCCAGCATCATTTTCTTTCCTCTCTACTGTGTCCCGCTGACTCGCCATTGTATAAATCCACCTCCTGTTGTGTCACCTTCTCCTTCTCTCTCCCTGTCTCTCCGTCCTCTCCCATTGCCCCACTACTGCTTTTCATCAGGAGCTGAACCCTCAGGGATCTGACTCTGACCAACATTAGGTCTAAACCATAACCTGCCTCAGTCCAGCAGCTGTGGAGATTCCAGGTTTATATTGCTCAGGGCTCTGCCGAGGAGTTTAGACCAAGAGCTGCTACAGAGCAGATTCTGGGAACTTTATCTGATTCCTCTCATTATTTTTATCTGATAATCCACACCAAATCTCCCATTTAACTATTAAAATAATAATTTACAAGTAGTGCCAACCAGTGCAACCATTACAAAAATAGGGGAGGCTGGGGAGAGAGTGAGGGATTAAATCAGAATGCACTTGGAGGGTGAGGTAGTACACTCTGGCTCCTGTGGTGCCCACCTCTGTCAAAATGATCTGATTCCTTTTATACATTGGCTGCGGTTGAGTTGAGCTGCAGCTTAGCATCCTCACCTCTGTCATAGAGTCACACAGCACGGAAACAAGCCCTTTGCCCCAGATCGTCCAAGCCAAACAGGTTTCCCAAACTGAACTAGTCCCCTTCGCCTCAATCTGGCCCATACCTCTCTAAATATTTTTCTATCCATGTCCTTTAAATGTTGTAAGTGTACCTACCTCCACCACTTCCTCTGGCAGCCCATATATGCACCAGCCTCTGTGCGAAAAAGTTGCCCGTCAGGTCCCTTTCAAATCTTTCCCCTCTCACCTTAAACAATGCCCTCTAGATTTGAACTTCTCACTGTAGGGAAAAGACTCTTACTTTTCACCTTATCTATGCCCCTCGTGATTTTATATACCTTTATAAGGTTATCCCTCAACCTCCTGTATTCCAGGGAAAAATGCCCAGGCTCTCCTTATAACTCAAACCCTCCAGTCTTTACATCCTCATAAAACCTTTTTGGACACTTTCCAGTTTAATGACATCCTTCGCACATCGGTTCTAAGCTCAGGTCCATGTTTCAGGTAGGCTATTGTTGACACTGTGATCGTCTGCCTAAAACATTAAGCATGATGTGGGTATGCCGGTGTTGGACTGGGGCAGACAAGTTCAAAAATCACATGGCGCCAGGTTACAGTCCAACAGGTTTATTTGAAAACACAATGTTGGACTATAACCTGGTGTCATGTGATTTTTGACCTTAAAACACTAAGGGCTGAGGGTGGTAAGGGCTGCCTGTTATCCTGACACCAGCAGCAATTTAAAACCAGTGGCAGCCGAACCATTTCCAGGACAGACTTTGGTTCTGATTGTGGAAGTCCCACCTCAGAGAGAACTGTGCACCATCCGACACACAAAGTCTGGTGTTTGGAAATTTATTCTCTGAAATATACTATCAGTGGATGACGCACACAGTCAGCATGATGCCCTTCTAAAGTAAGATCCTTCATGTCCTCACCCTTGTCTAATTCATAAACCCACATTTTAAGAGGCCATTCAGCCCATCATGCCTACCGCCTGCTCTGTGAAAGAACTATCCGATTCATCCCATTCCATCCACTCTTTCCACATTACCTTGCATTTTCTTTCCCCTCATGTATTTACGCAATTCCATTTTTGGAAATGTCTCATATCTCATAACATGAGTATAACTTCAGAAGATATGCTATCTATTCACCTACTCCAAAGAAGCTCCTCTGGTGCAAGTCAGAGCTTTGTGTTAGCCCAGACACTTATGTCCCTGATAATGTTTGTGTATAATGGTTAGTTGTAATAAATGTACGTTGGATTCTTCAATACCTCAGCATTCACCAGTATCACATGTTACGGGAGATAACAGGTCAACACCTTGTAGGAGGTAAATTCACACCAGGCAGTCTTGGTTGACCTCACTGCCCTTTCAGGCAGTACGTCCCAGATCATTTCTGGCTGTGAAGAATAAACTTCTTCTCCATACCTCCTCTGGTTCTCTAGAAAATCAATTGCCAAATCTGTTTGATGTTTCCCATTTGATGTTCGATGTTTGAGAAATCCCACAGTGTTCATCATTACAGGAAGCTGTTACACTCAATCTCATAATCCAGACAGACACTTACAGTGCAGGAATGCACGGCCAGAGGAGTTGGCTTTCCCTATGAAATATTGAACAGAGACCCCTGTCTGCCCTCTCAGCTGACTGGGAAAGATCACACTGTACTATTTTTAAGAAGGAGATTTCTCTGAGGACCTGACCAGTATTTATCTCCTAACCAAGACAGCACAAAAATACACAGATTATCTGGACATTATCAAATTGCTGTTTGTGAGAGCCTGCTCTATTTCCTACATTACAACAGGGACTGTGCATTTAAGTACTTCATTGGCTCTAAAGCATTTTGGGACATTTTTAGGTCAGGAAAAGTGCTATAGAAATGTAAGTTATTTTCATCTCAACTTTTGAACGGGTTCATTAGATTGGGAAGGAGATGGAGCCAATGGAAAACTGTTTGTTTTGGGGTTAAGCGAGTATTTTGTGGCACTGGGGAAGTGATTGACTGTCTGATAAAGTTAGCCTTGTGGAAAGAAATTGCTTCATCAGCCAGGCTTGTTTCTGCAGTCACACTCCTGTGTTAGCATTTAGAGTGAAAACAGATCCACTGAGACTATTATAGTGAATTAAATCCAGCACCAACATCCACTTCTCACATGCGATTCCAGTTACACATGAATGTCTCATTGTTTAAGCGGCCGAGCAGTCTGTCTCACAGATCAATGAGATGAGGATATACGAAGTTTGTATAGGCATGAAACCATATAGCACAGAACAAGGTCATTCGGCCTATCATACCTGTGAGGGCTCTATGAAATTAACAGCACTTCACTACTCTTTCCCTGTAGCGCTGAATCTTTTCCTCTTTAAGTATTTGCCCAATTGCTTTTGGGAATTGACTACTATATCTGCTTCCACTGCCCTTCCAGATCACAAGGACTCTCTCTATAAATTATTTTGCCTCATTTTGCCCCGTAGCTCCTTGCCTGATGACCTCAAATCTATTTCAATGCTTCTTCTCAGTTTGAACGTCTGCCCATATTCACTAAACCCATTTGTATAAATCATAGCACATTTTCCTTCAGTGAACTATCCAAGCTGTGCGAAATATTGTACACATCCTTACTTAGACCCTATTTAGAGAAACTGTGCTCAGCCTGGGTTCTACACTGTAGGAAGGAGACACTAACATTAGGAGGGGGTTGCAGTGCAGATTGGCTGCAGTAATCCCAGGGTAGGGTTTGATAAAGGGGGTAGGCTACAGCAAGCTGGCTTGTAGTCCCTCAGGTACAGAGGCTTAAAGCAAATTTGATTGAGGCATTTAAAATGCTGGAAGGATATGATAAGACAGGTAGAGAGAACCCATCACTCTGCTAGAGCTATCAACAATGAAGAAATGCAAACCTAATTTAGGATAGGAGTAAGAACTGAAGGGCAGCAGAAATCTAGCAGATGTGAGGGTTGGAATAGCCACTTTTTTTACCTGTTAAACTTTCCTGGGATATGGGAATCACTGACCAGGCCAACATTTATTACACATCCTTAATTGCCCAGAGGGCAATGAAGAGTCAACCACATTGTCGTGGGTCTGGAGTCTCATGTAGGCCAGAACAGGTAAGGATGGCAGATTTCTCCCTGAAAATGGCCACGCACGTAGATAGGTTTGTAAAGAAGGCGTATGGCATGCTTGCCCTTGTTGGTCGGAGAATTGAGTACTAGAGTCAGGATGTCATGTTGCAGCTTTGTAAGACTTTGATTAGGCCACACTTAGCGTATTGCTTGATGTTTTGAGCCCAGACCCTTCTTCAGAAATGGGGGAGGGGAAGGGGATTCCCAAACCAGCCCAGCTCATCCCCGCCTCCCTAACCGGTCCTTCCTCTCACCTATCCCCTCCTCCCACCTCAAGCCCTACCCCCAGCTCTTACCTACTAACCTCATCCCGCCCCCTTGACCTGTCCGTCCTCCCTGGACTGACCTATCTCCTCCCTACCTCCCACTGGCTCCATCCCTGCCTCTTTGACCGGTCTGTCTCCTCTCCACCTATCTTCTCCTCTATCCATCTTCTATCCGCCTCCCCCTCTCTCAGAACCCCCTTCCCCTCCCCCACTTCGGAAGAAGTGTCTGGGCCCGAAACGTCAAGCTCTCCTGCTTCTATGATGCTGCTTGGCCTGCTGTGTTCATCCAGCTCTACACCTTGTTATCTCAGATTCTCTAGCATCTGCAGTACCTACTATCTCTTAGAGTATTGCGTTCAGTTCTGGTTGCCACATTACAGGAAAGGCGTGGAGGCTTTGGAGAGGGTGCAGGAGAGGTTTACCAGGATGCTGCCTGGATTAGAGGGTTGGAGCTATAAGGAGAATCTAGAAAAACTCAGGAAATTTTTTTTCTGGAGCAGTGGAGACTGAGGGAGACTTGAAAGAAGTCTATAAAATTATGAGTTGCACAGATAGGGTTGATGGTTAGAATCTTTTCCCCCCCAGTGGAAACGTCTAATACTAGGGGGCACGCATTTAAGGTGAGGGGGGGAAAATTCAAAGGAGATGTGAGGGGCAAGATTTTTACACAGAGAGTGGTAGGAGTGTGGAACATGCTGCCAAGGGTGGTGTTGGAGAAAGATACGAAAGGGGCATTTAAGGGACTTTTAGAAAAGCACATGAAATTGTAAGGAATGGAGGGATATGGACCGAGGGCTGGCAGAAGAGTTTAGTTTAATTTGGCATCATTTTCAGTGTAAAATCATGAAACAAAGGGCCGGTTCCTGTGCTGTTATGTCCGATATTCTATTTCCTTCCCTGAATAGTATTACCGAGCCTGATGGGTTTTTACAACAATCGGTGATGGTTTTATGGCCACCAGCTGAGAATAGTTTTTTTTTAATTCTGCAACTATTAGCGAAATTTAAGTTTCATCATTAGCCATGGTGAGACTTGAACCCATGTCCCCACAGCATTGATCTGGAACCTCTAGACTACCCTCCTAGTAATGTTACCACTACTTTCTCCAGGTCCTATTGACTGATAGAGGAACAGGATCATATATGGCACCACAACACAGCTCTAAATACTCCAAAAACTCTTCCAAAAATGAGGAAGTATTTTTAAAGACAGTGAATTTTATACTCATAACATTGGCAGCCACTTTCTGGTGAACAGCATTGATGCCCAGTCTGACTTCCTTGTTTTTGAATGAAGGGGGAATGGTATCCCAGATTCTCTGGCTCTTTGAAAACCATACTGAGTTTTCCAATGTTTCAGTCTCACTCCAGGATGCTGCTCCTCATTAGTGTAGCACTCCTTCATTACTGCCCTGAACTGACAGCCCAGATGATGTACTCTAGAATGGGGTTTGAACCCAAAATTTACTGACTCAACAGATTCAGCCCAAATTTCTTGATATTTTCCAAACAATCTGTTTAGATATCTTAGAAGCATCTCTGGAGCAGATAGAACTTGAACCTGACCCTCCTGGTAGGGGTACAATGCTGGGGAGGTGATGGTCTTTTCTTATTGTCCCTGGACCTGTAATTCAGTGAGCCAGGTCATATTCTGGGGACAAAAACAGAAATTGTTGGAAAAGCTCAGAGGGTCTGGCAGCATCTGTGGACAGAATTCAGAGCTAATGTTTCGCTTTGAGTGACTCTGCCTCAGAGCTGATGGTAGCTAGGAAAATGTTGGTTTGTATGCAGAAGGTAGGGCGGCTGGAGGGGTAATGAGTAAGTTATAGGTGGGGAGAGAGCCCAAAGAGGGAGAAGAACAGTTGGACAGACAAAGGAGTGGATCACGATCAGCCTGGGAGGGTGAATAGCTGTTAATGGGAACTATTAGTGGCTAACAATGGGTTGTGTGTAATGGCAGACTATGTGATAACAAGGCCTGGTGTGTGGGGATTGGGGGTAAGGACATGGGAGATCTCAAGGCCTAAAGTTATTGAACTTGATATTGAGTCCAGAAGGCTGCAGGGTCTTCAAGTGGAAAATGAGGTGTTGTTCTTTCAGCTTGCGCAGAGCTTTGCTGGAACACTGCAGCAAGTCTGAGACAGAGATATTGGCCAGGGAACGAGGTAGTGTGTTGAAGTAACAGCCAACTGGAAGCTCAGGGTCTTTCTTATGGACCGAATGTAGATGTTCTGTGAAGTGGTCACCCAGTCAATGCTTCATTTCACAATGTAGAGGAGACCACACTCTGGGACTTTGGGTTTGAAGCGTACTGTGGTAGTTGGTAGAATTTGAATTTAATTTAAAAATAGTGATATCAACACCAAAAAAAACCTGAAAAATTGTCAAGCTGGGCTTCAGATATTAACTCAGCTTTTTACTCTTCACAGATGCTGCCAGACCTACTGGGTTTCCCCCAGACAATGGGCTGAATGGCCTTCTGCACCGTAATAATTCAATGACTGCTCCTGCACCACAGAAGGTGTCCAGCAGATCTTTAACCAGGAGAAAGGCACATCCTTGATATTAATCCTTTTCCAGCAGATCTGCTGTGGTTCTGACAAATCAAACATGAAGGGTCTGAATAGCCTGTTGGTGCTGTAACATTTCACCGTACAGAGTATGAGCTACTTCGAGACAGGAAGACTTCTCGCCTTTACCGCTAGTTCTACTAATCAATGTGAGACAGTGCAGAGTGAGAGAAAGACTGCTGTAAAATTAATGCTTATATTTCCAATAAAATTATCGAAGTGAAGCACTGATCCTTTTATTCATAGCATGTTACCGGATCGTGTGTGCGTGTGTGTGTGTGTGCACATGCCACTCTGAGTAAATTGTTAATACACCAGTCAAATATTATTTGTGACAGCTGCAATTACCATTTCAAAACAATACCTTAATTTTCTCCAAATCTGGAGATGGAGTTCAGGGGTGTCGGAAAACAGCAGGCTGAAATTCGCACTTAAAACAGGTTATAATTATAATGAGTTATTGATTCAGCCACATTCATACATCTTGCTAATTGCTAATAAGGGCTGTAATTGTAGGGGTCAGCAGCAGCGTTTGCAGTATTGGAGGGAACTGTTTAGCCGCACAGATGGGTCTTTTATCAGGCAGACCTAGCAGGCATGTGGTGGGATATATGTAGGATCTGGTCAAACACTACAGTGTGATCTATTCCACTCCATGTAGCATTAGCGCAAACACATCAAATTATTTTAAAGAAAGCAGTTTGACAGAAAGAGAATAGGCATCCAAACGTGCATTTATGTACCTCCTTTCACATCCTCCGTGTACTAACATAGAAAGCCCAACTGGAAAGGAGCATCCTTTTATTGTTGAATGCCTAAATAGACCCACTACCCGTGGTGTACATAGGCTGGTCCCAGCCCAGGACCTATCCCAGGGCGCCATTTCTGAAGAAGGGACCTGACCTCTAAAGCTGTCTGGCCTGCTGTGTTCCTCCAGCTCCACACTGTGTTATCCCAGGGCCTGTTCTTTTCAAAATTGTTTTCTTTTTACCCAGATGTGTTATTACAAACTACTGATTGGTTTCTCCACCACCAAATCACCATGAATTTTTGATTTAACTAGGTGCGGGGCTGGATGAACACAGCAGGCCAAGCAGCATCATAGGAGCAGGAAAGCTTGACGTTTCGGGCCTAGACCCTTCATCAGAAAAAATCCATGAATTTTTCCTTCTTTTTAACCATTGAGCACCACTGGTCAACATCCAGGCAGCAATTACAAATGTTCATGCAAAGCCCATTCAGGGCAATGAGAACCATCGAAAGTAAAGGGCAGGGCTAGGGAGAGCAGGAAGGGACTAAATCAAAATGGAGTTAGAGTGGAGGGGTAAAGCACTGTATTCTCTGCAGTGTCCACTTCTCTCTAAAGGTATCGAGAGCATTGATGGGCACCACATGTTCCTTTTCCAATCACGCCCGGCTGGATCTTCTTCATAGATTTTTTAAAAAATTAACCTGCTCAGACATGCTGTTATACACCTCTGGAGCAGATGAGACTTGAACCTAGGCCTCCTGGTTCAAAGGCAGGGACACCACCCCACAGTGCAACAAGAGCCCTCGGGTGTACTGTATTTATTTCCATATTTTTGTGTTTTTTAAACTACTAACTGCCACCAGCGAAACATCCATGTAGCCAATTAGATATTGCAAAACATCAACAGGTCTGCTTCTTTAAACATTTTGCCTATTTTTCCTAATCAACCCGGCCAGAGTTGCAATTATACAATCCAGGAGCAGGAGGGAATTGAACACAGGCCTCCTGGCTTAGGGGTCAGGACTCTACCTCTGCTTCACAAGAGGTCCCATGCACCTGTTTTGTGGGATCTTTTTATCTACATGAGAAAGCAGGCAAAATCTCATCAGAAAGGAAACACATGTAATGGCCCCTCACTACTACAGTGGAGCACCAGTTGGGATCTTACCCTTAAGATCATAGGGTGGGACTTGGACCCACAACCATTTGAGTTAGAAGCAATAGTGCTGCCCATTAAGCCAGAGCTCAGGTCTGCTTTATAAAGGGCTCAGGCAATGAGTTCTAGCTGGGCAGGCTGTTGCCTGTTACTAAGGGAACTCATACTCAATGAACTCCATGAGGAAAGTTAATGAATGATTCCCATTGCATTGTAGGCGTTCTCACACTCAGGAAGTCCTAAAGTGTCTCACAGCCAATAACTTTTGTCCTGTGGTTTGTTGGCTTACCGAGCTGGTTCGTTGTTCCGCAGACTTTTCATTACCCGGCTGGGTAACGTCATCAGTGCAGCCTCCGATGAAGCGCCGTTGTGTTTACCCGCCTGTTATTTGAACTCTGGGGTCCATTGAGCTGGATTACCTCACTTACGGTTTTCCTTCGCTACGGAGTACGTATGGGGTCTAGCTCTATGCGTTTATTGACGCTTTCTTAGTGGAGGACCAGGCTTCTAGGAATTCCTGTGCTTGTCTCTGCTTCGCCTGCCCCAGGATCCCAACATCCACAAAACACACTACAAATCTCCTCTAAAACCTTACAGACTTTCATCCCACTGGCAAACACAGCCCATGAACCTGGGCACAGCAAGATCCACAAATTACGATGGGATAAATAACCAGCGTAACAAGCATGGGGCTGGATGAACACAGCAGGTCAAGCAGCATCATAGGAGCAGGAAAACTCGATGTTTCGGGCCTAAACCCTTCATCAGAAATGCTTTTTTTTAATCTGAGGAATGGGAGGGGGAGTTGAAATGGTTCGCGACTGGAATAACCAGCGTGTCTTTTTTCAAAAATCAACAGAGGGATGAATATTGGCCAAAACACAGAGAACTCCCTTCGATTTGAATGTTTAATCAAACCCACTATCAGCACCATGGCAAACCAATGAGCTAAGGATAGGGATGTGATTTATGATGAATTGTCTAATGACAGCAAATAGAGTTTTTCAAGAAATAAATCACTATTAGCATTCACTTCAGAACACCTCTTCATTCAATCTTATTCAAGTCTCTTCTTGCTGCATCAATCTTAACTCATGACTGACTGAAATCAGCTGTGCTGCAGGCTCATTTCTGCCGCAAAGTATAATGGGTGAAGGTCAGCTACATTTCCACAAATGAAATCAGACATTGGCACCTCCAGGCACTAAATTAATGAATCACCTCCAATCAACAGCAGTCCCATTGTATGCAGCCTCAGTTAAATCCACCTGAACAGCATCTCATTTTAACATCTGATCCCAAATCCTTTCTGATTGAAATTAAATCCCTTGAACTTTGAACAATTTTAAGTTTTAAGCTTAAGGTCTGCAGGTATTTATTTCCCTTGGTTAGACTGACTAACGGTAAAGGTAAAGTCATTACAAACTTACAAGGCCATAAAATTTCCCTTTCATTAGGGAGGGATGGCTGACAGCTGGTTCAACCTCAGGGTCACCAGGCCACTCATTGATTGATTTATGGTTGTCAAGTGTACTGAGGTAACAGGCTAGGCCTGAAACGTCAAGCTTTCCTGCTCCTCTGATGCTGCTTGGCCTGCTGTGTTCATCCAGCTCCACACCTTGATATCTCTTATCACGGTGAAAAAGGTTGTTTGCAAGTTATACAAACAGATCTCACCGTGCAAAGCGCGTTAGCCTAGCAGAACAGAGTGCAGAATATAGTATTACAACTGCAGAGAGACAGAAGTCAACATTAACATTTGAGAGGTCTATTGAAAAGTCTGATAACAGTGGGGAAGAAGCTGTCCTGGAATCTTTCCACAGTACAATGACAGACTAATGGTGGAGTCCTTTTGAAAATGAGTATATTTTGCTGTTGCAGTCCTTTTCTTGATTTATTTGCATTTGCTGTTGCATAGCGGTGTGTAGTCACGTATTAAATTAATAATGACGTGTAAGCTGTCTATAAAAGGATTGACACAGCACTAAATCAGCCAGTTAACATGACATCAAACTGTATATTGGATTTGAGTGTAAGTAGAGGGTCAGTTAGAGCAGTACCAGGAACGATAGCAGCTTCTAATTAAACTAAACATGTGTTCTTATTAAATATCTGTTTGGATTAGCTCAGATGTCATGAAAATCAAAGAGAAAACCACACATCTTTTGAGCTGTGAAGGGTGATGATTTAGACTGCACTTGCCATTCCTCTAATGATCCGCAATGATAGAGTACTGTCCAGGCTTCGTAGAATCCCTACAGTGTGGAAGCAGGCCATTCAGCCTATTGAGCTCACAGTGACCCTCCAAAGATTGTTCCCCTTTGTGCTGGTCTCCTCCAATGAAGGATATTGTTCCTGTTTCCCAATTTGAGGATAAGGGGCATTTCATGTCAGATTGACATATATTGTCTATTTCTCATTCCCCTGAGATACTGATGAGATTTCTTCAATCATCTAACATGTCAGCTGAAAGGCAGCACCTCCTTCCACGCAGCATTCTTTCAGTACTGCACTGGGAATGTTCGCCTTGGTATTTTGCACTCAGGTCTCAGCGTTAAGAGTTATACCCAAGACCTCCTCACTGCGAAGGGACAGTGCTCCCACTGAGCCATGGCAGTGCCAAAAGGAAACCTTTGCAATTCAGGAGCATGCTCCCCCTCACCATGTTTTAATTCATCATCCATAAGACCATAACAAATAGGAACAGGAGGAGGCCATTCAGTCCCCAAGCCTGCTCTGCCATTCAATAGGACCACAGCTGATCCAACATTCCTCACATCTACTTTCTGCCCTTTCCTAGTGCCCCTTGATTTCCCAACTGATCAAGAATCTCTCTATCTCAGCCTCAAATATAAACAAGGACTCTGTCCCCACAGTTCTCTGTGGTAGGGAGTTCCAATTCTTCACAACCCTCTGAGAGAAGAAATTCCTCCTCATCTCAGCCGGTATCCCTTTATTGTGGGACTATGCCCCCTGGTCCTAGACTCTCCCATGAGGGGAAACATCCTCCCAACATTGACCCTGCCAAACCCCTTAAGAATCCAATTTCAATGAGATCATTCCTCATTCTTCTAAACTCCAGAGAATTGAGTCCCAACCTGTTTAGCCTTTGCTTATAAGACTTGGTCTTGATGAAAGGTCATTAACCTGAAACATACACTCTGTTCCTCTTTTCACAGATGCTGCCTAACCTGCTGAGTTTCTCCAGCACTTTCTGTTTTTGTTCAAGTCCGTTTGCTCTGCTCACTGATATTAGACACTCTGCTCTCCCAGATCTCAAATGCAGAGGTATTTATTGAAAACCCACTGGGCTCATAAAACTGATGAATGAGTGGTTAAAAGTAATAAAGGAATGTAGGATGTGATACATTACCATAGTAATTAACATGATAATGCTTCACCAAAAATGGCAATTTTCAGAACTGCCAACTGCAGTGAGATCAAAGTAATTACCATAATCTTGATTAATAATTAACTTCCTGTCGACTGATTAATTTCTTCTGCCTCTCCTAAGTGATTACTCAAGAAAACCACTTTCTCTTCCAAATATTACTCCCTGACATTTTGTAAAAGAAGAACGACTTGATTATAGACATTAGAATTTGATCTTTGAAGACACTTGTGTAATTTTTCTGACACACATTGGCTGCTTTTCAAAAGAAGGGAAGAATCGATGTATTCTTAAGAAATGATCAACTCTTTCCTCCCATCTGGGCACAATAGTTGATAAATAATAGTGACTGGCAGTTTCTTGCATGCAGCATGTGAAACCCACACACACTGTCTGGTCACCACTCAGTGCTTAACTCCACTGGTCGTATCTATGGTATAAGGACCAACAAAGATCTCAAGTTCTCTGATCTACTGCAGACAAGTGTAACTTCATTCAGATTGGCCAGCTCGTGTTGGAGACTTGTCATTTGAGCCAGAATCCGAAGGACACCATTGTAGACGAGAGTGAGAGGGTAAATCTCTCTGCAGTCAAGCTGTTCTGGTCAATTTTGGAGTTTAAGGATGCTCACAGCACAGGAGGACGCAAATTGGTCCACCACGTTAGTGCTGACTCTTTGAAGGAATCATCTGATCAGTCTTATTCCCCATATTTCTGCAAATTTCTCCTTTCTGGGGAACAGTGGGTCACTTCTTCAAGTGGCAACTTTATGAATAGCATCAAGCTCTTTGAAGCTTAAGTAACAGTTTGGACAAGGGGGAGACATTTGGATAAGTTCATGAATGGGAAAGGTTTGGAAGGATAGGGACCAAGTGCGGGCAGGCAGGACTAGTTTAGTTTGGGATTATGGTCACTGTGGACTGGTTGGACCAAGGGGTCTGTTTCCGTGCGTGTGAGTCTCTGGCTCTATCACCGTAACTGCCTTACTCTTCTTTGAAATGACGCCATGGAATTTCTTCTGTCCCCTGGGAAGGAGGTAGAGTGACACATTGATGTTTAATTTAAAAGACAGCACCTCTCAATAGTGCAAACCTCCCTCAGTAATGCACTGGAGCAACAGCTCAGGTTTATTTATTGATGTCCAAGTTCTTATAACTGGAGGTGAGCTAATTCTCCACGAGCACCCCACCAATCCTCGCTCTCAACCCTCACTTGGAAAACTGGAAGGCATCAGGAGTCTGACCTACCTTGTGGGAGAGCTTTTTTCAAAGTGTGCGGCACTAATCACAGCATCGCAGATGATTGGATATTGAGCTGCCATTGTTTTCCGCAACGGTTTCTGATTGGTGGGTCTTTGATATTGACCCCTGGGGTGAGGATCAGGGGCATAGGGAGTGGGGCAAATACAGGCAGGATGCTAATCAGTCTCCATCTAATCCACATGCTTCAAATGGTTGGAAGGACTTGTTAGTTTCCCTCCAGTGATTCTACTCGATTCGGGTGTGTGTACAGGGGAGGGGGTGGTGTGGATGCAGTATGGGATGTGCCCAGAATCCTGCCAGACTGAACAGGTGTATCCTGGAGTTCTATCCATCAATAAGCTGGTGCGACCAGGGGGAGTAGCTACTGAGAAGGTCAGGCTTCTGATAGGTCAGGATGTTAAAGATTCTGCTGTCATGATGGTTAAACCAAATTAAAACCTGGAGAGTTTCAACAGGCTGAATGGCTTCCTCTTGATGTCAATGTTGGTGTCAGAGGAAATAAATGCCATCCCAGTATTCAAAACTCTGCTTTTTCTGTATGGATTTCAAACACACTTGTGCCAAACCCTTTGTGTTCCTCTTTAGGTGATTGACCTGGATTCTGAGGACAGTGTTACACAGAGGTATCTGTCCCCTGCCCAATCCCCATTACCAGGCCTTGCATTTCTCTTTACAGGGGCCTCTTTGGGACAGTGTCCGTGATGTCTATTTGTTTTAGCTACACTGGGGCTGATCGCAGTGTTACAAACAGACATGGGTTAATGTCACAGCATTGCAGCCCTCAGCATGGCTCTGGCTGTATATCCTGAGGTTCACACAGTCACTCTCAATGGTCAGAGACACTGCTTTGCTGCTGTCTCTATGACATGATGTGGACATAAAGCTGATGATCTGGTCAGACCCCCACCTACAGTAGCTACACTCAATTTCAGGCACTGCATTTTGGGAATGGTACAGATTTTGACCTTAGAATGGGTACAATGACAAGTGACCAGAATATCCATAGAACCTCTACAGTGAGGAAACAGGCCCTTTGGCCCAACAAGTCCAAACTGACCCTCAGAGCATCCCACCCATGCCCATCCCCCTGTAACCCACCTAATTTGCCCCCTTGTTCCAGACTCTCCCTGCCACTCCCCACCAAACCAGAGGAAATAGTTTCTCTCCATCAAATCCTTCAATTGTCTTAAACATCTCAGTTAGAGCCTTTAATCTTCAGGCTTTGAGGAAACACATCGCTAGTCTAAGCAACCTGCCCTATCATTTAATCCTTTCTTAGACTCAGTGTCATTCTGGTGAATCACAGACTGCACTCCAAGGGGATTATACCCTTCCTGTGGTCAGTGCCCAGACACTACCAGAAAAGACAAAGTTAATTGCCTGGTCATAACTGGATCTTTGCTGTTAGTCAAATCCTTTAATGATCTGAAGCATCTTTATTAGATTAACTCTTAACCTTCTGAACTCAAGGGAGTACAAGCTGAAGCAATACAACCTGTGCTTATGAATTAATCCTTTTAACCCATGGCAGCTCTGATGTATTGGTGCTGTAACACCCACCCTCTCAGGATAATACGTTCTTCTGGGGGATGGAGCCTGGAATGAGTTGGGGGTCTAACAATACAGCCTATGACAGCAGCATACTGTTCCCCCGTTAGTATTGCGCTGAGGTTTTCTCAGCAATACAGAATTGAAGGGCCTTTTCTATATCACATGATTCTGAGCCTACAGTCAGTTGATGCCTGTCGCACAGGCCTTTGGGTAAATGGAATTTACACTTGTTTCTGAGGAGAACAGAACTTTGAATGAAACCAATACTCATGTGAGGTATAATAGACGTTGTTTGTAGGTCAGTGGCCCAGAACCACTCACCTGTGGCATTAATATATTGTACTGATCTTTCAGTGCATCCCACATTGTGTAGTTATACATAGAATTCCTACAGTATGGAAACAGGCCATTCAGCCCAATGGATCCATATTGGCCTGCTGAAGAGGATCATCCTCAGCCCTATCCCCCACACACCCCTGGACACTATGGGGTAATTTAAAATGGCCAGTACAGCTAACTTGTGCATCTTTGGACTTTGGACAGAATTCCATGCAGATATGGGAGAATGTAGAAATTCCACACAGTCACCCAAGGCTGGAATTGAACCCAGTTCCCTAATACTGTGAAGCAGCAGTGCTAACCATTATGCCACCCTGCTGCTACCCCAAAGTTACCTTGTAAGGTGGGAAATTCAGCAGCCAAGCTACACAGGCAAGGTCCCATCAATAGCTCTATGGTAATACCCAGCTCATCTGCTTCAGTGATGTCAATTGAGGGTTGAATTTTGCCCAATTCACGAGAGGAGATCTTCCTGCTCTTGGAAACACTGCGCTGGGGATGCAGACAATTCCCAGCTTTAACATCTCATCTGGGTGAAGGCATCTCTGTCAGTGCAGTACTGCCGCATACAGGGAGGGTCAGCTTGGATCCTGAGCTCAACTCTCAGGAGAGACACTTGAAGCCAGTAGCTAAGGTGTCAACACATGGCTACAGCCGGAGTTAATTTAGACACCGTGAGAGGAAATGTTACAAGTCAGTCTTCATTTAGCACATGATAAAAAGAGCTTAATAAAACAAGAGCAGCCAGTATTAATTACAATTAATAATGGAGTTATTTGGCACTTGGCCCAGTGAGATCAAACAGTGTTTTGCTGCCTTGTGTAGTTGTATACATGGAAAGTTAATTCCACTGTCTGTAATTGATTCAAGGGGCCTGACAGCATGAGGAAGCTGTCTGAACGTAATTGGCTCTGAGACTACTGTACTGCTCTGATGATGTGAAACTTTGTGTTTTCATCATGAAGCAGCCTTGCTATGGGGTGGGATGGTGGCTCAGTGGTTAGCATTACTACCTCACAGCACCAGGGACTAGGGTTCAATTCCACCCTCAGGTGATTATCTGTGTGGAATTTGCACATTCTCTCTGTGTTTGTGTGAGTTTCCTCCTACAGTCCAAAGGTATCAGGTTAGGTGGATTGGCTGTGCTAAATTGTTGCTGCAGTGAGTAGGCTAGGCAGATTAGCCATGGTCAATGCAATATTATAGGGATAGGGTGGGATGCTGTTTGGAGGGTTGGTGCAGCCTCTACCTGTAACATAGTTTCTGTGGGCTGATTGTCTGACAAAGCAGCATTTTCTACTGTCCTAGATTTCCTTTTGTCAACAAAATGAGCCCTATATGAAGAAATTACAAACATATCGGCTGTCTACAAGTTGGAACACAGTGCAGGATAATATAAAGCAGACGTCCATAAAAACAGGAAACGTTCGTATGTCAGATCGTTAAAATTACACTCCTGTATAGTATTGTGTTTCTGGCAACTGAACATTCATAAGTCTGATGTTTGTAAATCAGGGACCTCCCTTATATTCTCCTTGTTATCAATATGGAACTACACAGAGTTGTTTTGTCATGGGACGTGGGCATCACTGGCTGGGTCAGTATTTCATGCCCATCCCTAGTTGCCCCTTGAGAAGGTGGTAGTGAGCTGACTTCTTGAACCGCTGCAGTCCATGTGTGGTATGTAGACCCACAATGCTTTTAGGGAGGGGATTCCAGGATCTTGACCTGATACTGAAGGAAGAGCAAGTCAGGATGGTGAGTGGCTTGGAGGGGGTTTTACAAGGGGGTGGTGTTCTCATGTAGCTGTTTCCTTGTCCTTTGAGGTGGTGGAGGTCACAGATTTGAAAGGAGTCGAAGAAACAGCGGTGTGTTGGTGGTGGATGGAGTGATTGTTGAAGGTCTGATCAAGCGACTGCTTTGTCCTGGATGGTGTTGAGCTTCTGGAGTGTTGTTGGAGCTGCCCCCATCCAGGCAAGTGGGGAGTATTCCATCACACTCCTGACTCGTGCCTTGTAGATGGTTTGGGCTTTGGGGAGGTGAGTTACTTGCTTTAGGATTCCTAGCCTTTGACCTGCTGTCATAGTCACAAAATTTATATGGGCGACTCCAGTTGTGTTTCTGGTCAATTGTGACCCTCAGGATATTGATAATGATGGTAATGACATTGAATGTCAAGAGATGATGGTTATATTCTCTCTTGCTGAAGACAGCCATAGCCTGGCATTTGTGTGGTACAAATGTTACTTGCCACTTGTCAGCCCAAGCCTGGATATGGTCCAGATCTTGTTGCAAGTGAACATGGACTGCTTCAGTATCTGAGGAGTCACAAATGGTGCTGAACATTATGCGATCGTCGGTGAACATCCCCACCTCTGACCTTATGATGCAGGGAAGGTCATTGATGAAGCAGCTGAAGATGGATGGGCTTAAGACCCTGAGAAACTCCAGCATCCCAAAGTCTCTCAGAATGAGGTCATTTTGAAAGGTGGTCACCAGGATGGAGGTAAATACGATACAATGCTACACAGAAAGATTCAGAAACAGTACATTGATCTGAACGATCTGTTTCTATGGTTTACAGAGGGCAAGGGCTAACCAGTAAATGTAAGAGGCATTCTGAACTCTTTTACATTCACCGGCACAGACAGAGGTGATCTTACTGTCTCATCTAGACCTTAGCACAGCAAAGACCACAACACAGAGACCAGTAGCACAGCCACCCTCATAACACAGAGACCTGTACCACGACCACCCCCATAACACAGAGACCAGTA
>JAHRHZ010000098.1:39449725-39460308 GCA_024137785.1 Ginglymostoma cirratum
CACACTCACACACAGACACAGACACACACACACACTCTCACACATACACACTCACACGTAGACACAGACACACTCACTCACATTCACACACGCACACAGACACACACACATACACACGTACACAGATGCACAAACATACACAGACATACACAGACACACACACACACACAAACACACTCTGATACTCACACACACATTCTGGCATACACACACTCACACACTTGTCTCCATTCACTTACAACATAATGATTTATGAGGGTATAAGAACAGAACTAAATTAGCACCACATTGGAATGATCACAGTGAAAACAAGCCAATTTATGAACTGCTCTGATCACTGGAAACCAAACAAATAGCTGCAGGAAAGTGGAGTATGAGACATCTTATGCGATGTAACCCGGCTAAAATGAATTTGGATGGGGCTCCACATTATAAATTTCAAAGCTCAATATTACACTTCCTTTACCTCAAAATTGAAAGCAATAATCCTCATTCTATAAGAAAATGGGGATCAATTTGTAGTGAAACCTAAGCGTTCATCCTTTCACCATTGAACTCAGAATGAGCAGCTGAATGAGATGTGCAGAGGTGTGTAAACTGTGCTTCCAGTTATCCCGAAAGGCTTTCATTTATGAAGCACCTCAGCATGTCCTCAAGGCATTCCATAAGTACTTGACAAGGAATAGATTATGTTCTGAAGTACATTGTTGGTTTTCTAGACAAATGTAGCAGCCAATTTTCACACAGCATGGTGCCACAAACACTGAAAATACTCATTAATTGTGGCTTTTGGTTGTTTTATTTAAGAGAAGAATTTCAGCTAAACTACAATCTCAGATCTGACATGAAACAAAGAACTGTGGATGCTGGAGATCTGAAACAGAGATAGAAATTTCTGGTGAAACTCAGCAGGTCTGGCAGCATCTGTGGAGAGAAAGTGAAATCTGGTGACTCTTCATCAGACCTGAGATTTTTCACATCTCTTCAAAGAGGTTGCAACTTAGCCATAGAGTCATACAGCATAGACCCTTCAGTCCAACCAGTCCATGCCGAGCATTATCCCAAACTAAACTAGCCTCACCTGCCTGCTTCTGACTCATATTCCTCCAAATCTTTCCAATTCATGTATCTATCCAAAAGTCTTTTAAATGTTGTAATTGTACCCACATCCACCGCCTCCTCAGGAAGTTAATAACACATGCCAGCCACCCTCTGTGTGAAAGATTTGCCCCTCATGTCTTTTTTAAATTTCTCTCCTCTCACCTTAAAATTATGACCTTGAGTCTTGAAATACCTTCCATTAATCCTATCTATGCCCCTCATGATTTTATAAACCTCTATAAGATCACCTCTCAGCCTCCTCAGCTCCAGTGAGCAAAGTCCTAGCCTATACAGCCTCTTGTTATAGCTCAAAGCTTCCATACCCGGGAACATCCTGGTAAATCTCTTCAGTGCCCTCTCTAGTTTAATAATATCCTTCCTATAACAGGGCAACCTGAACTTGTCAGTGAGAAAACAGCAGCTCACTCTCTCAGCACCATGTACAACCTCCAGCTGACAATGAGTGTCTGAACCAGACGTTTAGACACGCAATGGAGCCAAGTTGAAACATCTTAACTTATGAAAAGCTCTTCTTCTCAAAACCATTACCTCAATCTGTTGCCACCTTAATGTGTACCAAGTCTTGTTCACCCAGCATTCCCTGTTCTCACGGGCCAACATTGACTCCTACGCTGCCAAACCCTCCAGTTTAAAATTCTCACCTTTATTTTCCAAATCCTTTATTGAATTCAAATTTCAACAACTGCCATAAGGAGATCTGATCCCATGGTGCCCAGACATTAGGTTGGATTTTTGGGTTATGAGTTTAGTGACATTACCATCTTCCCCCAGCCCCCAGGCTCCAGTCTTTTTCTGAGAACCTCAGGCTGTATAGGGATGGCTGCTGATAACCAAAAGGGATACCCACTCCAAACATGGCTCATAACCCCCTCAGGAGACTCTCAGACTGGAGATGCAAGACTGCCCATGTTTCTACCAGGGCCATGGTTGGTTTGCAATGCAGAGTGATGTCAATAGCATGGGTTCAATCCCTGCACTGGCTGAGGTTACCATGAAGGACTCTTCTCATCAGCCTCTCCCCTATCCTGAGGCATGGTGACCCTCAGGTTTGCCCAAGTGCACAATGAACTGCTACAGATGGCACAATGCCAGGAATACTGATGTCTTGGCGGACATTGAGTGAATGATGAGTTGTTCTGGGAATGGCACGTGGTACAGTGAGGCTTGAATCAGACCAGAGGGTTGCTGTAGCTGTGAGGTTTACAGTTAATGAGGTGCGTTTGGTAAGATACAGTGAGAAAATGTGCTCAGCCTTACAGGTAGAAACCCTTCAAAAACACTCAATGCCACTTTGCCAAAAAACAGAAGATTCAGCTCAATGAAACTCACAACCACATCTTAACTGCAAATGGGGAAATTGAGTCTGGGGGTCTTAATCCTACAATGTTTTGAAATGCTTTATTATCTTTGGGAAGGAGCATGAATTGACATTCATTTGGAATGTTGTGGATCGCCTCTGCTTCTGTGATACAATTTTTCCCGGTTGTCAAAATGTAAGCAGAGTTTTCAGAACAGGTTGCTGGATGTGGACTGGCCTGAAATCTCCTCAATGAGACAGAAGCTCTCCATTAAAAAGTTATTTTTCAGCCTTGTTGTGACAGAACATCAAGCATGCAGAGAAAAGCCTGAAGGAAGATCTGTGTAAAAGTTGTCCTAACACAGAATGGTTGAGATATGAACTCTACTGAGTGACCACAACTCAGAAAAAGGAAGTTGATTTGCATTTTCATTGCACTTTTCAAGACCACAGTTTTTCCAAACAGCTTTGCAGTGAATGATGTACTTTCAAATTGTAGTCACTGCTGTATTGCATAGAATAAAAGAGTCAATAATGCACAGCAAGATTCCACAAGCTAGAAAATGAGAGTGAGCAAACCATTTGTTTTGATTCAGCAATTATGGTTGAGGGGCAAAAATTGGCCAGGATACAGTAAACAACCTCTGCTCTTCTTCAACACAGCGCCAACGAAATTTTCCTGTTCGTCTTGTTCTTTGGAAATGCGAGATTATTGCTGCTGTAGCCTATGCATTTAGCTTTAGAGAGTCATAGAACTATAGAGTCATACAGCACGGAAACATACTGTCCAAGTCATCTGTGCTGACCAGACATCACAAACTGACCTAGTCCCATTTGCCAGCATTTGGTCCATATCCATCTAAATGCTTCCCATCCATGAACTGACCAGATATCCTAATTAAATCTAGTCCCATTTGCCAGCATTTGGCTCATATCCCTCTAAATCTTTTGTGTTCATGAGCCCATCCAGATGCCTTTTAAATGTTGTAATTGTACCAGCCTCCATGACTTCCTCCAGTAGCTCATCCCATACACACACCACGCTTGCAAAGTGTTATTTCGAAATAGCTTTAACACAAAGTAATGTCCAGTCAATGATATTATAAATTAACATTTTAGAGAACACTTCAATATGACAATACTAACAAATGCTTACTGGTGAATCAAAATGCTATTTTAAAACATTGTTTTAATAATCATTAGGAGAAATGTTGTTCAACTACCCAGTTGAATAAAGGTGTTTTGTCTTGGTCCCTGTGTATTACAGTGCAGGTATCAGTGATCAGATGAACACTGGCATGATTTTAGCCCCACAGCACACAGACATCTCTGCGTTTTCAGATTCAATCACATCCACGTCAGTTACATATCCTTACACCCTTTTTTGATTAATTTGCAGGATGTGGGTGTTGTTAGCTGGGCTGGCGTTTACTGCCCATCCCTAGTTGCCCCTTGAGAAGGTGGTGGTGAGCTGCCTTCTTGAACCACTGCAGTCCATGTGCTGTGGGTTGACCCACATGTCCTTAGGGAGGGAATTCCAGGCCTTCCACCCAGTGACAGTGAAGTAACGGCGATATATTTCCAAGTCGGGATGGTGAGTGGCTTGGAGGGAGCTTGCAGGGGGTGGTGTTCTTATGTATCTGCTGCCCCTTGTCCTTCTAGATGGAAGTGGTTGCGGGTTTGGAAGGTGAAGATGATTGGAATGGAAAAGAATGGAGATAATTGGACATTTTCCCTGTCAATCAACTACAGTCGCAGACTGCTCTGGTCTAAGTGGCTGAGATTGCTTTTATGGAAATAATTTGGATTTTTTAATCATTCTGTACTCATTGCACACCTCAGAGAAATTATCCTGATTCTATGCAGAGAAGTTGCTGACATTTCAGTTATGGGTTCTGTTTGCTGTAATTCATAGAAACTCCAGTATACTGTCATGGTATGCTGTTTAAATTGGCCTGTCACTCATGTCTTTAAGGGGGCCAATACTGTTGCAACAGTCACAGAGTCCACCAGGAATATCTGAGTTAAGTGACTAAACATTGGAGTATATCTTAGAACATAGAACATAGACATAGAACAATACAGCGCAGAACAGGCCCTTTGGCCCTCGATGTTGCGCCGACCTGTGAACTAATCTAAGCCCATCCCCCTACACTATCCCATCATCATCCATATGCTTATCCAAGGACTGTTTAAATGCCCCTAATGTGGCTGAGTTAACTACATTGGCAGGCAGGGCATTCCACGCCCTTACCACTCTCTGAGTAAAGAACCTGCCTCTGACATCTGTCCTAAATCTATCACCCCTCAATTTGCAGCTATGCCTCTTCGTACTAGCCGACGTCATCATCCTGGGAAAAAGACTCTCACTGTCCACCCTATCTAATCCTCTGATCATTTTGTAGGTCTCTATTAAATCCCCTCTTAGCCTTCTTCTCTCCAATGAGAACAGACCCAAGTCCCTCAGCCTTTCCTCATAAGACCTTCGCTCCAGACCAGGCAACATCCTGGTAAATCTCCTCTGCACCTTTTCCAATGCTTCCACATCCTTCCTGTAATGGGGCGACCAGAACTGTACGCAATATTCCAAGTGAGGCCGCACTAGCATTTTGTCCAGTTGCAGCATGACATCACGGCTCCGGAACGCAATCCCTCTACCGATGAAACCGAACACACCGTATGCCTTAACAGCACTATCAACCTGGGTGGCAACTTTCAGGGATCTATGTACCTGGACACCAAGATCCCTCTGTACATCCACACTACCAAGAATCTTCCCATTGACCCAGTATTCTGCCTTCCTATTATTCTTCCCAAAGTGCATCACCTCACATTTGTCTGCATTGAACTCCATTTGCCATCTTTCAGCCCAATTCTGCAGTTTATCCGAGTCTCCCTGCAACCTGCAACATTCTTCCACACTGTCCACCACTCCACCGACTTTACTGTCATCTGCAAACTTACTAACCCATCCACCTATGTCTGCGTCCAAGTCATTTATAAAAATGACAAACAGCAGTGGTCCCAAAACAGATCCTTGCGGCACACCACTAGTAACCGGACTCCAGGCTGAATATTTTCCATCAACCACCACTCTTTGCCTTCTTTCAGAAAGCCAGTTTCTGATCCAAACTGCTAAATCTCCCTCAATCCCATGCCTCCGCATTTTCTCCAATAGCCTACCATGTGGAACCTTATCAAAGGCTTTACTGAAGTCCATGTACACCACGTCAACTGCCCTACCCTCATCCACATGCTTGGTCACCTTCTCAAAAAACTCAATGAGGTTTGTGAGACACGACCTGCCCTTGACGAATCCATGTTGATTATCTCCAATCAAATTGTTGCTTGCTAGATGATTATAAATCCTATCTCTTATAATCCTTTCCAAAACTTTTCCTACAACAGATGTAAGGCTCACTGGTCTGTAATTACCTGGGTCATCTCTACTGCCCTTCTTGAACAAGGGCACAACATTTGCAATCCTCCAGTCCTCTGGTACTAAACCTGTAGACAATGATGACTCAAAGATCAAGACCAAAGACTCCATCATCTCCTCCCTAGCTTCCCAGAGAATCCTCGGAAAAATCCCATCCAGCCCAGGGGATTTATCTACCTTCACACCTTCTAGAATTGATAACACCTCCTCCTTACTAACCTCAATCCTTTCAAGTCTAATAGCCCGTATCTCAGTCTTTTTCTCTACAATATTCTCCTTTTCCTGAGTGAAAACAGATGAGAAATATTCGTTTAGCACCTCTCCGATCTCCACAGGGTCCACACACAACTTCCCACTTCTGTCTTTGACTGGCCCTATTCTTACCCTAGTCATCCTTTTATTCCTCACATACCTATAGAAAGCTTTAGGGTTCTCCTTAATTCTACCTGCTAATGACTGCTCATGTCCCCTCCTTGCTCTTCTTAACTGTCACTTTAAATCCTTCCTCGCTAATCTATAACTCTCCATCGCCTCATCTGAACCATCTCATCTCAATGTCACATAAGCCTCTCTCTTCCGCTTCACAAGAGATACAATTTCTTTTGTAAACCAAGGTTCCCTTACCTTATCACTTCCGCCCTGCCTGACAGGGACATACCTATCGAGGACACGCAATATCTGTTCCTTAAACCAGCTCCACATTTCGATTGTCCCCATCCCCTGCATTTTGCTACTCCATTCTATCCCTCCTAAGTCTTGCCTAATCACATTATAATTGCCTTTCCCCCATCTATAACTCTTGCCCAGTGGCACGTTCCTATCCCTTTCCATCGCTAAACTAAACGTAACCGAATTATGGTCACTCTCTCCAAAGTGCTCACCTACCACCAAATCAAACACCTGGCCTGGTTCGTTACCAAGTACCAGATCCAGTGTGGCCTCCCCTCTTGTCGGCCCTTCGACATACTGTGTCAGGAAACCCTCCTGCACACATTGGACAAAAACCGATCCATCCGACGTACTAGAGTTATAGCATTTCCAGTCAATGTTGGGGAAGTTAAAGTCTCCCTTAATGACCACCTTGTTCCTTTCACTCCTGCCCAGAATCGTTTTGCCGATCCTCTCCTCCAGATCCCTGGAACTTTGCAGAGGCCTATTAAAAAGTCCCAGCAGTGTGACCTCTCCTCTCCTGTTTCTGACTTCAGCCCATACCACCTCAGTAGACGAGTCCTCGTCAAAAGTTCTTTCAGCCACCATTATACTGTCCTTGACTAACAAAGCCACACCTCCCCCTCTTTTACCACCTTCCCTGATCTTTATGAAAGATCTCAACCCTGGAACCTGCAATATCCATTCCTGACCCTGCTCTATCCATGTCTCTGAAATGGCCACAACATCGAAGTCCCAGGTACCTATCCATGCTGCAAGCTCACCTACCTTATTCCGGATACTCCTGGCGTTGAAGTAGACACACTTCAAACCAGCTTGCTGTCTGCCAGCACACTCCTGTGATGGTGAATTCCTGTCCATGTCCTCCCTACTCTCATCCCCCTGTGTACTGGAACTACACCACAGGTTCCCATGCCCCTGCTGAGCTAGTTTAAATCCACCCGAATAGCACTAGCAAATTTCCCACCCAGGATATTGGTACCCCTCTGGTTCAAGTGAAGACCATCATGTTTGTAGAGGTCCCACCTTCCCCAGAATGAGCCCCAGTTATCCATATACCTGAAACCCTCCCTTCTGCACCATCCCTGCAGCCACGTGTTCAGCTGATATCTCTCCCTGTTCTTCGCGTCGCTATCACGTGGCACGGGTAACAAACCAGAGATAACAACTCCGTTTGTTCTAGCTCTCAGCTTCCACCCTAGCTCCCTGAAATCCTGCCTTACATCCCTGTCCCTCTTTCTACCTATGTCATTGGTACCTATGTGGACCACGACTTGGGGCTGGTCACCCTCTCCCTTCAGGACCCCAAAGACACGACCCGAGACATCACGGACCCTGGCACCTGGGTGGCAACACACCAACCGTGAGTCTCTTTCATTCCCAACAAACCTTCTAACTGACCCTCTAACTATTGAATCCCCAATGACTAACACTCTCCTCCTTTCCCCTCTTCCCTTCTGTGCAAGAGGGACAGACTCTGTGCCAGAGACCTGCACCCCAGTGCATGCCCCTGGTAAGTCGTCCCCCCCAACAGTATCCAAAACGGTATACTTGTTTTTCAGGGGAATGACCACAGGGGATCCCTGCACTAACTGTTTTTTCCCCCTTCTAACAGTTACCCAGCTTTCTTCGTGCCTAGGAGTAACTACATCCCTGTAACTCTTATCTATCACAGACTCTGCTTCCCGAATGATCCGAAGTTCATCCAGCTCCCGCTCCAGTTCCCTAACGCAGTCTTGGAGGTGCAAGAGTTGGGTGCACTTCCGGCAGATGTACTTGGACGGGACACTAATGGCGACCCTCACCTCAAACATCCTGCAGGAGGAACATTCCTCTCCCTGCACTGCCATTCCTGCTAGTCCCCTTATCAGAAAGTAAAAAGAAAGAAGAGGAGCTTACCTGATTTGTCCCTGGTGTATAAGGTTAGAGGAGGTGGATGGGTGGGAGGCCCTACAAGGGTAGGGTCTCGGGTTTAGAAAACACTCACTTATATAGCTGAGAGGGAAAAAAGAAGTCCCTCCTTTCCCAGAAACCTCTGCTTTCCGAGGTACTGCTGCTTAAAGTTTTAGATCAGTGACTCACCCTTTCCCGACAGGCCCCTGGTCCAAGCTCCTGCTCTTCCTGCTGCTGGAAATAGGTGACCTTTGATCATGGGACATCACTCACTGAAATTGGCTCTTGCTGTGCCTATTTGCAGCCTGTAAAATGGATGCAATAGCATCTGGTTTCTTCCCTAATGTTCTACACATAGAAATTAAGAACAGGACCAGGCCATTCGGCCCTTTGAGCCTGTTCTGTCATTCAACACGCCCTTGCCTGATCATGTGCTCACATATTAATCTGTATAGAGTCGGGGGGTGGTGGGGGGGGATTGCGGTTAGTGTGAATGGGAGCACGGCTATCATATTGCCAACACGTCGATCTCTCATTCCTTCTCTCAGTCAGCACAGATTGGCTGAGAACTAGAAAGGTGGGGGGGAGGGGTTTGTGTTGGGTTCACAGAACAAACCAGCTGTCACATTGCAATATTGAATTTGGGAAGGAGTCAGTGTCAGGGCTGTTGAGGCTGGTGCAAGGAGCACAGTTGTACTGACACTCAGTGCAGAGTGAGAATGAGGAGGAGGAGAGGACAGTAATGAAGTGAACTGGGAGGCTGTGTACTTTGCTGAGGTTCATCAAAAGGTAATGAATTCACTTGAGGGACATTGTAAGGCAAATGGTGCCAGACAAATTCATTCCCCACACAGGCCACAAAGGACTTTTCTCCTGATCAATGAGATGTGAAAACATTACACATGTGAAAAGTAAGAGAATCTTTCGCTTTCATAAGAAAATTGAGTTGGGACGTGCTGGGGGACTGGTTTATATTGAAAGCAATTCCTGTTCGAGTCTGTGTGAACATATTGCATGAAATGTATTTATTGTACACCTTGCCATCTGCTCAGCTCATCATTTCTCACAATAGGTATCTGGTGTTGTGACTCCCATCATCATACATGACACCATGATCTTGTAATTTCACTATTTATGGCTCAGTACTCTGGTTAAAATCAAAGGTCCAAAAAATGTCCCCTTGACAGTTTCTACATAAAGTATTTAGTTTGCTGTAAAGTACATTGGGACATCCCCCAAGAGCTATAAAAGATACGAAACTCTGGAATTCCCTCCCCATTATCTCTCTGCTTCCCTGCCTCTCTCTTTCTTCTCCTCTAAGATATTCTTAAACCGTTACTTCTTTCACAAAGCTTTTGGCCACTTTATTTGTTCAGGGAGGTGGCGTTGCTGTCTCTACCAGGATTTATTGCCTTCCTTAACTGTTCTTGAGAAGATGGTGGTGAAGTTAAAGCATGACAGTCTCAGAGGGGGCTAGGCATGTCCAAAATGCTTTTCGAAAAGCTCCTTTTGCAGCTCATAGTGTGATAGAGTCAAACTATGGAACTGAAAGGGACCATTTGGCCCATTGAGTCAATGCTGGTTCTCTGCCCAGCAATCCAGTCAGTCCCAATCCCCAGTTTATCTCTGAGGCCCCAAACTTTATTTCTCTCAAGTATGCATCCAATTTAATTTTGGAAGCATCGGTGACATGTTATATTAAAGGCACTATATAAATGAAGGTTGTTGCTGAAATGTTCTAAACGAAAATTATTTACCTTGGCTTTGGTTGCTTTGCTCATAGGTTTTGCTTTTCAAATGGATATGACCTTGAATAGAATTTTTTTGTAGAGCTACGGGGAAAGAGCTGGTGAGTGGAACTAATTGATTGGTCTTTCACAGATACGGCACAAGTGCAAGAGCTGAAAAGCTTCCTGCTGGGCATTGGAGACAGTTCAAAAGAGGTTCACTCAGCTGATTCCTGGTTGACTTATGAAGAACAGCTAAACAGGCTAGGCCTTTATTCCTTAGAGTTTAGCAGAAGGAGGGATGACCTTATGGAGGAGGCATGACAGGGTAGATGATCAGATAATGTTTACACTAGGGCGGGAATCTCAAACCTGGGGATATAGAACAAAGAACAAAGAAAACTTACAGCCCAGGAACAGGCCCTTCGGCCCTCCA
>JAHRHZ010000098.1:39465308-39499707 GCA_024137785.1 Ginglymostoma cirratum
TCCTGCTCCTCTGATGCTGCTTGGCCTGCTGTGTTCATCCAGCTCTATACCTTGTTATCTCAGATTCTCCAGCATCTGCAGTTCCTACTATTTCTGAAATAATAACTTCTGCTCGGGTGGCAAGGTGGCTCAGTGGTCAGCACTACTGCCCCACAGCGCCAGGGACCCAGGTTTGATTCCATCCTCAGGTGACTCTCTGTCTGTCTGTCTGTGTGGAGGTTACACATTCTCCCCGTGTCTGTGGGGATTCCCATCAGCTGCTCTGGTTTCCTCCCACAGTCCAAAAATGTGCAGGTTAGGTAGAATGGCCATGGGAAATGCAGGGTCATGGGAATAGGGTAGGGAGATGGGTCTGGATGGGTTGTTATTTGGTGGGGGGGGTGTCAGAGTGGACTTTATGGGCCAAATGGCCTGTTTCTATACTGTAGGGATTCTCAATTCAATGCTCAGCAGAAAATTAAGTTTCCAGAGCAGGTGGAAGGGTTGCACTAATGGGATCTTCAGGAATCACTCTGTAAGGTTTAGTTGGATCCATCTCCTCTGTGATGACCAAAATGGATTTTTTTCACATTAGCTGATCACAGCTACAATCCAACGATCCAGGCTCAATTAAGTCAAAATGGTTTCAGAGCTCGCAAGAACAACTTGCACTCGTAAACAATGAAGTCACGATAGTCTGATCAGACCATACAGTGCTCCCTCTAATAAGAGTCGTGGAGTTATACGGCACGGGAACAGACCCTTCCGTCCGACCATAATCCCAAAGTAAACTAGTCCCACCTGTCCGCACTTGGACCATCCAAACACTTCCCATTCACTTCTTATATCCAGATGTTTTTTAAATGATGTAACTGTCCCTATAATCCTTCATTTCCTCTGGCAGTTCATTCCACACATGAGCCACTCTCTGTGTAAAAAAGCTCATGTCTTTTTAAAAACTTTCTCCTCTCGCCTTAAAAATATGCCCCTCGTCTTGAAATCCCCAACCCTGGGGTAAAGAAACCTGCCAATCACCTTTTCTATGCCCCTTATGATTTTATAAACCTTTATAAGATCGCCTCTCAGCTTGCTATGCTCCAGTGAGAAAAGACCCAGCCTATCCTTAAAACTGAAACTCTCCATTCCCAGCACATTCCACTGCTGGTGGTTTAACCTAAGGTTTAGCCTTAGGTAAGGGGAGAGACTGACAGGGAGAGTCCTTAATGGTAACTTCAGCCAGTGTCGGAATTGAATTCATACAGTTAGCAACCCTCTACAAACCAGCTGCCCTGCCAAATGAGCTATCCAACAACACCTTTAGGAGAGCAAATTGTCTTCAAAGGCATGTCCTGAGAATGACAATTAGACAAGGGATCCATACTGAACCAGAGGGAGGGGATATTCGGACAGGTAAGTGAAAACTTGGGAGGTTTTAATGCCTTAAAGGAAGAGAGGGAGGTAGAAATTCACTAAGGTTCTTCAGACAGCACCTTCCAAATTCTATCTAGAAGGACGAGGGCAGCAGATACATGGGAACACCACCCCCTGCAAGTTCCCCTCCAAGCCACTCACCATCCTGACTTGGAAATATATCACCGTTCCTTCATTGTCACTGGGTTAAAATCCTGGAATTCCCTCCTTAAGGGCTTTGGGGGTCTACCCACAGCACATGGACTGCAGCAGTTCAAGAAAGCAGCTCACCCCCACCTTCTCAAGGGGCAACTAGGGACTGGCAATAAATGCTGACCTAGCCAGCGACACCCACACCCCATGTGTGAAAGAGAGAAAGGAAAGCAGCAAGATTTAGGGGTGAAATACAGAGTGTAGGCAATGGTGGAGTAATTAAAATCGAGGGGGTGAGGGAAGGTGCATGGAACACCACAATTGGAAAGCACCGGGTTTGGAGGAGGTTTCTGAAATAGTGAGGGAGGAAGCTATGAAGGTCACACTCCAACAGTGAGAAGATAAAACCCTTTTGGGTGTTCAGAATATCTTCCCTGTTTGCAAACTCAATGATTACCTTATTCACATTGACACAACTTGGGTCATCTTCTCCTGATCTTGTGCAGACAGAATGCACTGTCCCTAGCCTGCAGCATGCAGTGTGAGATAGTATTGAACTTACAGTGTGTGATGTTACTGAGATCTGACTGTGCTCAGCTGTGATGTCTCACCACTTACAGTCCGTGAAATCTGTGGGTTCTCTCACAGTTGTTGTACTGTGTTCCTGGTGATGGCTCCAGGCCACAATTACTGCACGGACAACATTATATCACCAAACCAGACTCTGTGCTGCCTGTCACCATTCATACAGGCCTCCCTGGCTCAGATTTTCCATTGGCTGCAACAAATTAGATCATCAGTCTGTGTCTACAATAGCCACGTCAATGTCATTTCTACCTCTCACTCAAGACATTACACAGAGGCCCCTCTGTCATTGGAATTAAAACCTGCTCCAACTTCTGGCAGCTACAAAACTCACCGTCTCCCCTTCTACAGCTCACTATTGGCCCTGATGACCGCACCGTGCACCGCAACCAACCCCTCCACCCCACCCCCACCTTTACCCACACCTGGCCAAAGTACCGTCTGACCCTTCAGGAACACGATCCATCCCCAACGCAGACACTCCCTACTGACCTGACTCCTGACTCCCTCCTTAACTGACACCCACTCCACGCTTTTGCCTACCCCTGACGGCCTCCACCACCCAGCCTGAGGTGGCCCCATTGAGATCACCCTAATGCCCACAGTCACATACCTCTTCTCCCCCACCCCCACCTGTACACTCATGCTGGACACACTCAGTCTATCGTAAATTCTCAAACACCTATCTGCACCCCCCGCTTTTACCTAGACCACCTGCCACCCTACCCTAACAGCCAAATGGCAACCTACACCCCATGTGACACCCTAAGCCTTGCCCGCCACCCAAACCCCTTGCCTACCTGGCACACTAACCTCCTACGTGACTCCTCCTCACCCGGCACACTAACCCCCTACTTGCCCGCTCCCTACCTGGCACATTAACCCCTCTTCCCACCTGGGACACCAATCCCTCTGCCCACCTGGCACACTATCTCCCCTCTCCACCTGGCACACTAAACTCCTTCCCTGCCTGGCACACTATCCCACCTTCCCCACCTGGCACACTAAAACCCCCTCCTCACCTGGCACACCAATCTCAAATCACAAGGCACTGTGTCCTCCACCTACATTCCCTTTAAGCTGCATTGCTGTACCGCCGTTGCGACTCTCCCTCACACTTTGACATGTGTTCCAATGAATGAATTCTGCTTCCAGAAGTTTCTGCCATGCTTGGAGGTTTGTCCCTCACTCATTTGGAACTGTTTCCCCTCACTGAGCATACACACTGAGCTTCTTGCTATCACTGTGAGAGTAGCCGTGCAAACTTGAAACCACTCAAAGCAGCAGTAGCAGTAGGATTAAATGGTTTCAGTACCATTCCACACGCTGTTGCCTGCACCCAGCCTGGCCATTTGGCCCCCTGGGAAGCTCCTGACCCAGACTTTCTGCTGGAAAGCCTCCCTAAGGTGAATGACCAACATTTTTTATGTGGTCTGGTTCAGAAAGAGGGCTCCAGCCAGACTGAGAGAGTTGTGCCATTATCCATTTGTTACCACATTGCTGTTTGTGGGATCTTGCTGTGCTCAAGTTGGCTGCTGTGATTCTTGCATTGGGGCAGAGATCTGCCCCCCCCAAAACAAAAACACTCACTACAAAGCACTTTGGGAATTTCCAAGGCTGTGGAAAATGGTACAAGATTCTATGATAATATGATAACCATAACTTTATCTGCACTCCTCGACAATGATTAGGATTTAATCAAACACTGAGATTCTCAAAATACAAAGCATTGGATCTAAATCAGGAGAACCACTGGAGACCCATGAGACAAAAAGATTCCATGTGATCCACAATGAATACTCCTTTGATCTGAGTGTCATGCAGAGTTGGCACTGTTTCAATAAGATGAAGATGGGGTCCTCAGACAGTTACAGCTGGAGCAAACAATGATTGTTTAATGACAGAACTCTGTGATATGATGCTGCTGGGACGTGTTTTGCTTTGAATCGCAAATGTAATATTATAGTGAACACAATGAGATCATTATACAGGAGCTCTCTGCAACTTGACATGAGCTGTACAATTTGGTTTCTGTTTAATGGCAGAGCGCTGTGCAATGAATTTTCAGAGTCGTGAAGAAACAAGCTTCCCCTTTTCAAAGAAAGAAAATGAGAACATTTTCAAATGCATCGCTGACAGAGCAATGTCATCTTCGGGCTGACACACCTACGGTGCTGGCAGGCTAAACCCTGGCTCGGCCTGAACACTTGCCTCCTTCCTGCTTTACAAAAATCTTCCCCAGAAATGTGAGAAAGTTCGCAGTAGTTGGCCAAAGAGCTGGGTCATTTTATTTGAGCGTGATGATGTGGAAGACCAGGTAAAATTTAATGCCCCACCCTGCCCTGGGGTTTGGAGGCAGTGTGTGAGATGAGCAGGTAAAGTTGCAGAGTAGAGAACCCAACACCTCCCCAGAGAGTGGGCAGGCCCACTTTTCTTTTCCTTTATTCATTCACAGGATGAGGGTGTCACTGGCTAGGCAGCACTTATTGCTTAATTGTTAAGATCCCCAAATTGCCCAGAGGGCAGTTAAGAGTCAACCACATTGCTGTGGGTCTAGAGTCACATGCAGGCCAGACCAGGTAAGGATGGCAGTTTCCTTCCCTAAAGGACATTAGTGAACCAGATGGGTTATTCCAACAATCAAGCAATGGCTTCATTAGACTCTTAAGTCCAGATATTTTTAATTGAATCCAAATGCCACCATCTGCCATGGCAGGATTTGAACCCAGGTCCCCAGAACATTATCTTGGTCTCTGGATTAACAGTCCAGTGATAATGCCACTAGGCCATCACCTCCCCTGCTTAACATAGCAATGTAGAAAGTAGGAGCAGGAGTAGGCTTTGAAATTACTGTACCATTCATTCATTCATTGGTGGTCCATCGCAGGCAAGGATGACTGTCTTTCACTCTCAGGGTGATTGTCTCACAAACCGCTGGAGCAGTGCCACCAAAATCTGCCTGCCGCAAGATCTTGTGAATCCGCTGGGAAGAAAAATACAACAACAGCGGCGTCTACCATTCAGTGTGATCACAGCTGCTCAGGAGGTGGAAGCAGATTCAATAGTAACTTTTTTAAAAATGGAAATTGTATAAAACATTTGAAGGGGAAATCTTTGCAGGGCTATGGGAAAGAGCAGAGCAGGAAAGAGGTGGATCATCAAGTGCATTCAAGGATGAGAGAGACAGATTTTTAATGAATAATGAATAAAGAATAAAGAATCAGGAAGAGAATCGAGGGTTAAGGGCAAAAGGCAGGAAAGTGGATTTGAGGATTATCAGATCAGCCATTGACTGGTAGAGCAGACTGAATGGGCTGAATGGCTTCTATCCGCTTCTATGTCTCACAGAGTCATGGGAATGGGGCTAATTGGAGATCTCCCTCAATAAAACTGATATAGGCACATTGTGAGTATCGAGGAGGAATTGGAAACCTGTTCAGCAGTTTTGGACGATTGAGGGGGTAGATAGAGAGAAATTGTTTCCACCGGAAGGGAAGGGGGGGCAGTCCAGAATAAGGGCTGACTCTTCAAATAAGGGCAAGGCTGATGGGGGTCAGGTCAAGTCCACACAGAACGGGGATGGAAATCTGTATCTCACTTCCCAAAACGGTGCAGAGTCTGCGGGGTCAAATGAAAATTTGTTGGGATTAGAGCAAATGGATGAAGTTAAGATTCAGACCAGTCATGATCTAACTGAATGGCAGAACAGGCTTGAAAGGCTGAATGGTCTCCCCAGTTCCTACGACCCAATTTTCAGGGGATCTATAGAAAGCACGCACTCATGTTAATATTGTGTTATCCTTCGTGGCAGGTTGTCTGCAAATAATGACTAATTCTAACTCTGACATGCTGAACCCAAGAAATCTTTTGAAATGTGCTGATAATGAACTTTCTCTTCCTCTGTGACTGCTGACCTACATTGGCTCCTGGTGTGAGGATTTTAACATTTCTTAACATTTCTTGTCTGCATTTTCAAATCCCTCCAGGGCCCTGGCGTTTCCTGTCTTTGTCATCTCTTCCAGCCACATGATCCTGTGAGATCTCTACATTCATCTAACTCTGGCTTCTGAAGCATCCCTCATTTAAATTTCACCACCATTGACAGCTACATCTTCAGGCGTTGATTTGCAATTCCCTTATCAGAGCTCCCTATCTCCTGACTTCCTCTGTCTTCACCCCTCTGTCTCCCCAAAACCTGACCCTCCGACAGTGCCCCCTCCCACAGCACTGACCCTCCGACAGTGTGGTGCACCCTCAGCACTGACCCTCTGACAGTGCCCCCTCCCTCAGCACTGACCCTCCAACAGTGCCTGCTCCGTCAGCACTGACCCTCCGACAGTGCGGCGCTCCCTCAGCACTGACCCTCCGACAGTGCCCCCTCCCTCAACACTGACCCTCCGACAGTGCCCCCTCCCTCAGCTCTGACCCTCTGACAGTGCCCCCTCCCTCAGCACTGACCCTCCGACAGTGCGGCGCTCCCTCAGCACTGACCCTCCGACAGTGCGGCACTCCCTCAGCACTGACCCTCCGACAGTGCCCGCTCCCTCAGCACTGACCTTCCGACAGTGCCTGCTCCCTCAGCTCTGACCCTCTGACAGTGCCCCCTCCCTCAACACTGACCCTGCGACAGTGCCCGCTCCCTCAGCACTGACCCTCCAATAGTGTCCCCTCCCTCAGCTCTGACCATCTGACAGTGCCCCCTCCCTCAGCACTGACCCTCCGACAGTGCGGCGCTCCCTCAGCATTGACCCTGCGACAGTGCCCGCTCCCTCAGCACTGACCCTCCGACAGTGCGCCCTCCCTCAGCACTGACCCTGCGACAGTGCCCGCTCCCTCAGCACTGACCCTCCGACAGTGCCCCCTCCCTCAGCACTGACACTCCGACAGTGCCCCCTCCCTCAGCACTGACCCTCCGACACAAGACTTGCCTGGATGAGTGCAGCTGCAACAATACGAAGGACGCTTCACACCATCGAGGACAAAGTAAACTGTTTGATCAGCGCCACATTCACAAACATCCCACTCCCTCCACCAACAGCGTTGAGTAGCAGCAGTGTGTATAATCTACAAGACACACTACAGAAATTAACCAAGGCTCCTTAGACAGCACCTTCCAAACCCATGACTACTTCCATCCAGAAGGACAAGACACCATGGGAACACCACCGCCTGCAAGTTCCCTTCTGAGCCACCCACTATCCTGACTTGGGAATATATCACAGTTCCTTCAGTGTCGCTGGGTCAAAATCCTGAAACTCCCTCCCACAGTACAGTAGCCATACCAAATGGATTGCAGCAGTTAGAGAAGGCAGCTCACTACCACCTTCTCAAGGGTGTAGGGGCTTTGGCCTGGGACAAAGACTCAGGAGGCAGGCAGGATTCAGGTAAGTGGAAGATGTTTATTCAAGGGGTAATTAGGGATGGACAATAAATGCCGGCCCAGCCAACAATGCTCATAGTCCACGAATAAATATTAAAAAACCCTTTTGTGTCTTAGCATCATATTTTATTTGCTAATGATCCTTGCAACATGGTAAAGGCGCTATATACATATACATTCTTGCTCTTGGTAATGGGTACTAGTTCCAGGCTTAGTAGAGGATGAAGCCTGAGTTTCAGAAATGCTCATGGTCTGGGACATTTGGATTATATGAGGCGCAAATCCCCTAAACTCTGTATCAATAACATGGCTTGCAAGCAGGAGATGGGCAAGTGAGGCAGGGCCATGAGCCTCAGTTGAAATGGGTCTCTGAGACGAAACAGGCCCCACGAGGAGGCACTGGGACCAGGTAAAACCCGGTGCTGGGATAGGGTCAGATTAGACTGCTGACAATGCACAAACCCCACCTCTCCCAGTGGCCAAATAACTAGCTAACTCTTCATCGCAAGGCCCACACATAAGGGCTGAGTGCTGGAGGAGACACAGATGCCTGTGGAACTAAAACACAACAAGGATTTAATAGAGGAGAGGGAGGGTGTTAAAATAATGGAAGAACGAAACTTTGCATTTGAGGGTGGAGATTTGGGGGGCAAAGATAGATTTTTGAACTGTAAAAGAATTAAGGGTTATGGTGAGCAGGCATGTAAGTGGAGCAGAGCCCATAAAAAGATTAGCCACGATCTTATTGAATGGAGCAGGCTCAATAGACCAGATGGCCTACTCCTGCTTCTATTTCTTACACTCTTATGTTCTTAAAACTCATAGTCCCTTTTTAAAAACATTTACTCTGTTGACGTAACCATTGATGTATTTATCTCCTTTCCTTAATTGCCCTTGAGATGGCTATTAAAAGCTGGTATTGCTGAGATGTAATAACTGTTGATTCTTTCAATACCACATTCCCCATATCTAGAGTCTGACGTTACTAGAAATAATGTAAGCATTGCCGCATCAGGTAACAATTATTTGCTGGAGGCAAAATATGGGTCAAATTGCTGCCGTCCTCGATTTGAAGAGACACCCACGGTGCTGTTAGGAATGCGGAATTCGTAGACACCCTTAAAAAGGTGGTGGTGAACTGCCTCCATGAACCTTTACAGTCCATGTGCTTTAGGTTGACCTATAATGCCCCTAGGGAGGGAATTCCAGGATTTAGTCTCAGCAACAGAGAAGGAACGGCGATATATTTCCGAGTGGCTTGGAGGGGAACTTGGTGGCGTTCCCATGTATCTGCTGCCCTTGTCCTTTGAAATAGTGGAGGAAATTGTGGGAGATAGTAGGAACTGCCAATGCTGGAGAATCTGAGATAACAAGGTGTAGGGCTGGATAAACACAGCAGGCCCAGCAGCATCACAGGAGCAGGAAGGCTGACGTTTCGGGCCATGACCCGAAGGGTCTACACCTTGTTATCAAGGAACTTGTGGGTTTGTTTTTGTTTATGACCACGATCGCTAGAAATAGTGTGATTTCATTTGTCAAGAAATGTTTTAGATTCAATACTTTTTAATCAACTGGTTCAGGCATGTTACAACATAGGTATGGAGTGGGTGGGTCTTGAACCCAAAACAACTGGGCCAGAGGGAGGGACATTACCATTGTTCCATAAGACCTGTTATGTTTTAGATTCAGGTGGCTCAGGGAGCTTTATTCAGGTGACAGGGTGACTGCAGAATTGATCAGGTTCAGTGGCAGAGGCAGACAATATAACTAGTGGCCAAACAAGCAAGGGATGTACTTTCCATGGCAAACATACATCAACACTCCTGTTGCCAAGTTGGAGCCTCCTGCCAAGATGCCTGAATGATGAGCTCAGGAACATGCTTAGCGAGCCATCTGGCCTAGATATAAATCAGACAAGTGTTAAATAATTGTACCACCTCTCTATTAACACTACACACATAACGTACTTCGTTCCAAATGTCACATGTTAAATGACTCAAAATTCATTTTGAGATGCTTGTCTGAGCCTTTCAGTTTCTGACTGCTGATGTGAGGAAATGTGATATTGAACTGTACAGCACTACAAGCCATTCGGCCCAAAGAGGCCAGTTCTAGCTCCTGTTTTCTACATCTGCATCAGTCTCTCAAAACGGCTTTCTATTCCTTCCTTATGTACTTCTCTAGTTCAATTGAGCAACCTATGTAGCCCCAGACTGTAGCTTTTTCTTCGTGCCCCTGCATGGCTTTCTTTACAAGTATCTATCTGGAGTTACTTTTAAATCTGTTTCAGCCTCCCTTTCAGTGCTTTCCAAGTCACAGCTCGCTGTATAATAAATACTTCTTCATCTCCCCCGATCCCTGTGCTTCTTCCACCAATGACCTTAAACCTGTGGCCCCGGAGGTGGTGAAACTGGGACCTCGCTGCCCGACAACCCCCTGGGGGCGGTGGCGGGGGGGAGGGGGGTTAGGGGTGAGGGAGGTTGAGGTGGGGAATGAGGAGGGGATTACTCACCTCCACCTCACTAACTGAGTTCTGGGTGAGAAGATCCATCAGAGACGTTCTTGATTTATCACCAGTGGGGGCCCTTAAACATTGAACAGAGAACAGTACAACACAGTACAGGCCCTTCGGCCCACGATGTTGTGCGACCTGCTTTCCTACTCTAAGATCAAACTAACCTGCATACCCTTCATTTTACTATCCTCCATGTGCCTATCCAAGAGTCGCTTAAATGTATCTGACTCCACTGCTGCTGCCGGCAGCGCATTCCACGCACCCACCACTCTCTGTGTGAAGAACCTACCTATTACATCTCCCCTATACTTTCCTCCAATCACCTTAAAATGATGACCCCTTGTGATAGCCATTTCTGTCCTGGGAAAAAGTCTCTGGCTACCCACTCCATCTATGCCTCTCATTATCTTGTACATCATCTTGTAAATGGTCAATTAACAGCCATTTATGTGACTCAGCTCACCATGTCACAGATTACACGCCTCTCCCTATCAGTCAGGGACGGTGGCAAGTTTCCCAAGTGGGACTCCAAGGGGCATTTTCCTGCTGGGCTTCGGTGGATGGGGTGAGGGCAATTAGACAACAGATGAGGTGGGGGGGGTGCAAGAGGATAGTCTCTGAAAAAGCCCACCCAGCCCTTCTTCCAAACCCCTGACCCCTCTATCCTAATGAGCTGACGGCACAACAGGAAGGTAATCATCGTTGACAGTGTAAGTACGAATCATTACTTACTGTTTGAGTTTGTCAATGTTTCTACTTGCACGTTCCAAAATTCACTAAGCCTTTCCTGACGCCTATTGTTTTTTTTCGGATTTAACCAGGATTATGGTGATTTCAATAGGAGCTAGGCAGAGCATGTTGGGCCGAATGGCAGGTTTCTGTGTTGTTAATGCTGTGTGATGTTGAGTACTCGGCTGACACTTGGAATGTAGACAGTAACGGCAACGTATGCTCAGCCCTGCGGTTGAGATTACCTCATCCAACTGGATTCTGTGACAGTGCCAGAGACCCGATCCTTACACTGAGGAGCCTTTATTTCATTGTGACCTTCTTGATAGGCTTAACCAGCCGGGAACCCCCTCAACTGCTGCTGGTGGATTTTACATGATGTCAACCATGTTCCCTGTGCCAACAAGCATGGCATCATAAGGTGCCACCACATTCAGAAACCACACAAGTATTTACAGGGATATAACGTAAACACTTGACCCTTCTCGATTTTTGTCCTCCTCAAACCCCAGCCTATTGAATATCCCTGATTTACACTATTGACGGCTCCAGTTGTCCAGATCCCAAACTCTGGAATTGCCTCTCCACTTTCTTCTTCCCTCCTTCAAGGTGCTCCTTAAAATTTACCCCTTGATGCAGCTCAATGTCAAAGCTAATCGGTTAGATGCTGTATGAATATAAATATTTGAAGGATTAAATTATCAGAGGAGTATTGCATGTAGTTTAGTACTGTATTGAAGATCGAAGAGTGAGTGATCGCAATGTTTAAAATCTTAAAACAGTCTGTGCTACATCACTGCGATGCTACAATAGAATGTGTGTGGCAAAATTGAACACAACGTAATTTGATTACAGCTCCACACTGGGTATAATTTGGCCAGCATTGCAACTCATTAGCCTTTTTTGTACCTGTCTCTTCAGTTTAAATGGCTTATTTCCCTGGACACTCAAATCTCTCTGTACTTCCATGGTTCTTAGTGCCTCAGTGCCCTACAGACACTCGGAAGAAAATAAAGATAACAGATACATGGGAACACCACCCCCTGCAAGTTCCCCACCAAGTCCCTCACCATCCTGGCTTGGAAATATATCCCCGTTCCTTCAGTGTTGCTGGGTCAAAATCCTGGAATTCCCCCCCTAAGACCATAATACATAGGAGCAGAAATTAGGCCACTTGGCCCATTGAGTCTGCTCCACCATTCAATGATGGCTGATAAATTCCTCAACCCCATTCTCCTGCTTTCTCACCGTAACCTTTAATCCCCTTGATAATCAAGAACCTATCGATCTCAGTCTTAAACGTACTCAATGACCTGGCCTCCACAGCCTTCTGTGGCAGTGAATTCCACAGATTCACCACTTTCTGGCTGAAGAAGTTTCTCCTTATCTCCATTCTAAAAGAATATCCCTTTACTCTAAAGCTGTGCCTTGAGGTCCTGGACTCTCCTACCAATAGCTGCATCTTCCCAACATCCACTTTGTCCAGGCCATTCAATATTCTGTAAGTTTCAGTTAGACCCCCCCGTCATCCTTCTAAACTCCAATGAGTATAGTCCCAGAGTCTTGACACGTCCACTCCTTCACGGCATTGTGGGTCAACCCACAGCACATGGACTGCAGTGGTTCAAGAAGGCAGCTCACCCCCACCTTCTCAAAGGGCAACTAGGGACGGCTAACAAATACTGGGCCCAGCCAGCAAAACCTACATCTCCTGAATGAATTTTAAAAAAAAAACAGATCTGGGTATTATTATGATTTATCATTCTGAAGTCAAAAATGGAACATCTCAGTCTTGTCAATAAGGACCTCTGTCTGTCTTTGTTTTGCCCCTCTGCTAATCTCAGAGGCACAGAAGGATTACAGCACAGAAAGAGGCCTTTCAGCCCACTGTGTCCGCGCTGGCTCTCTGAATGAGCAATTCACTTAATGCTGTCTTCCCATGTTCTCCCTTAATCCTGCACGATCTTCCCCTGATAACAGTAAAATTCCATCTTGAATACATTGATTGAAGCTGCCTCCACTGCACTATTCCCTACATTAGACACTCACTGGCTTTTTTTTTCATTTGTGGGATGTGGGCATTGCTGGCTGGCCAGTGTTTCTTGCCCATCCCTGGTTGCCACTTGAGAAGGTGGGGGTGAGCTGCCTTTTTGAACCGCTGCAGTCCATGTGCTGTAGGTTGACCCACAATGCCCTTAGGGGGGAATTCCAGGATTCTGACCCAGTGACAGTGAAGGAACGGCGATATATTTCCAAGTCAGGATGGTGAGTGACTTGGAGGGGAATTTGCAGGGGGTGGTGTTCCCATGTATCTGCTGCCCTTGTCCTTCTACATGGAAGTGGTGGCTGACCAAGTGTTTCCCTATGTCAGTGTTGTTTCTTGTACCCATTTCTTTAAACTTGTGCCCTCTTGTAATGGATCCTTTCACCAACGAGGACAGTAACTCTGCATCCACTCATGTCAAGAGCTGCTCATGATTTTGAACACCTCAATCATTTCGCCCCTCCATGTCCGCTTCTCCAAGGGACATTCTTTGACACTCAGTAACGTCTTGCTCTGAATCCATTTACTGGCCTCCTTTAAGAAAGCACAATCGGACGGTGAAGAAGACATCATCACGATCTGGTTCAAAGCAAGTTCAGGATTAACATGGAGCGATCAACGCACGGAATCGGCTTTTGGATGGGGGAATGGAGGCAAACCGTTTGCTAGCATTTATCCCTCAATTATCAAGAGCTAAAGTGGGTGGTCTGCATATGACTGCATTGCTGTTGTGGGATCTTGCTATGCACAAATTTGGCTGTATGTTTTCTACAACAATTCTTGAGCTTGACTGGCTGCAATACCCTGAGGTTAGGAAAAGTGCTATACAAATGTAGCTGCTTTCTTTCCTCTTGCACTTGTTGGGTCCCTTGCCTCTGTTGTCGAGTGTCAGCTGTTTCAGCTAAGTGGCTTTCTATCTAAATCCATATAAATTGGTAACAGCTGTGAAGTTCAGGACTATTTTTAATGCTCTGTTTGTACAGATGCAATCCAGGCGACTAATCCTGTTAATTGCTTGTTTTCCAACTGCACACTCTTCCAACTCCTGCTCATTGTGGGGAGTGCAACTGCACCCAGTTCTGATCTTTAACCTTTGAATCTCACCTAAACCAGTTAACATCAATTTATTCCATGAGGAGAGGGTATTAACATTAAACTCTTAATCCTGGGAGCCAGATAACGTCCTGAGGACCTGTGTTCAAATTCTGTCAGAAACTCCCATTTTCCCTAATAATGTCCTTTAGGGAAGGAAATTGTAGTCCTTACCCAGTCTACGTGTGACCCAACAGCAATGTGGTCAATTCTTAACTGCCCTCAGGGCAATTAGGGATGAGCAATAAATGCTGCCCTGGCCAGCAATGCCCACATTCCCTTGAGTAACAAAAAAAATTCCAATTCAAATTTTGTAGAGGTGCAATGGGATGCACTCTGGCAAAGCAATCTTTTGATCTTCTCTAGGCTGTGTGTTTGGAATTGGGTCTTTCATTAAACATTCGTTCAAGACCAAACTACCAATTCCCATTTTTTGGATGAGACCTTGAAGCAAGGTCCCATTTGGCCCTTGGGTGTAATGTAACGGAACAAGCTGGACCAATTCTCTCTAGTGCTGAGACAAATGTTTGTCCTTTAGTCAAGATCATTGAAATAGATTAGTTGCTCATTATGGTGGCTCAGTGGTTAACACTGCTGCCTTCCAGTGCCAGGGACCCAGGTTCAATTCCCCCCTCAGGTGACTACATGGAGTTTGCATGTTCTTTGCCCAGTCTGCTCAGGTTTCCTCCCACAGTTGAAAGATGCGTGGGTTAGGGTGGATTCACCATGGGTAAATTGTCCATGGATGTGCAGACTATGTAGATTAACCATGGGAAGTACAGGGATAAAGTGGGGGGCACTGAGTCAATGTGGAATGCTCTTCAGAGGGTCAGTGTGAACTCAATGGGCCAAATGACCCATGTCCACTCTGCAGTGTTTCATTGCTGTTTGTGAGAGCTTGCTGAGCACAGTTTGGTTGCTATGTCTCCAACAGTTGCTACACTTCAGAAGTACTTTAATGGCTGTAAAGAACTTTGAGATGGTCCAGTGATCATGGGAGGTGCTATATAAATGCAAGTTTTCCTTCCATGCCAAATTAAATATGACACTTTTCTTGATTGTGAAGTACAGTCATCGGCTGTAACGGGTGCAGCTTTCTATATGACGTCTGAGTTAGATTTTAGTGATTAATTATGGGTGGCCTTTATTATTTTTGGCTAAACATGGTTTCTTTTGGATGAATCATAGTTAGGAGCCTGGCTTTCTGTGGAAATGAAAGATGAGTTACAGTGATGTCTACAAGCACCGATAAAGCCGGCTGGTGTCTCTAAGGTGGCTCTGAATCACATTGGGATAATGGCTCTGACGCTAAGGTCCTTTTGAGCAGATGGAGCACAACCTGAACTCTGAGCCAAAGTTGATACAAACTGTGTCTTTGATTGGGCTGAATTTACCCACTTTGCATTCAAGTGACGAAAGAAAAAGAGAATGAACTTACATTCCTATAGCGCCTCAGGATGCCCTGGAGTGATTTGCTGTCAATGAGGTACTTTAGAAATGTAGTGTCCGTAGGAAAACACAGTAGCCAGTTTGCACACAGCAGAATTCCACAAACCATAATGTGAAAACGAACTGAAAATCTGCCTTTAGTGATATTGATTGAGGCACAATATTGGCAGAAACACCGGGGCCAACAACCACTGTTTGCAATCTGAGGAGAAATTGTGACCCAGTTTGAAAATCTGGCTCTTTAAGTGAGCTGCTAATTGTGGAAGAGAAAAGCCCATGCCAGAACTGGCATTGGAAGGTTATGAGAAACAGGAGGATTAATGATTCATAATTGTCTGTTGACAGGAAAATTCAACATTTTATATCGGGGGTTCTGCGAGAATGCGATAGTTGCGTTCCTTTGCAACATTGTGTTATAGAAAATCACACTATAGAAATAACGGGGCCTATGGGAAAAGCAGGTTTGGGATAGACCACCAAAAAATATCACGCAAAATCACTCAAAAGCCTAACACAAAGGATAGCACAGTTTGAATAAACGTTTAATTCATATGTAATAAGGAAGTAAAAGTAAACTTAATGCCTTATCTTGAAAAAAATGTCAAGATGACTTGATGGGGGAGGAGGTTTTTGAGGTTGTTCTGTTGTTAATGCAAGGACCGAGGGTCATTATCGTCATCATCATCATCGTCTTCAGGTGCAGTTGTGGTTGCAGGGTTAGGGCGAGAAATAGTTAATCCAGAAATGGGTGGCTGTGGTTCATTATAGATAACAAAGTGTGGGGCTGGATGGACACAGCAGGACAAGCAGCATCATAGGAGCAGGAAAGCTGACGTTTCGGGCCTAGACCCTTCATCAGAAATGGGGGAGGGGAAGAGGGTTCTGAAATAAATAGGGAGAGAGGGGGAGGCGGATAGAGGATGGATAGAGGAGAGGATAGGTGGAGAGGAGGCAGACAAGTCGAAGAGGCGGGGATGGAGCCAGTAAAGGTGAGTGTAGGTGGGGAGGTAGGGAGGAGATAGGTCAGTCCAGGGAGGACGGACAGGTCAAGGGAGCGGGATGAGGTTAGTAGATAGGAGATGGGGGTGTGGCTTGAGGTGAGAGGAAAAACAGGTTAGGGAGGTGGGGACGAGCTGGGCTGGTTTTGGGATGCGGTTGGGGGAGGGGAGATTTTGAAGCTTGTGAAATCCACATTGATACCATTGGGCTGCAGGGTTCCCAGGCTGAATATGATTTGCTGTTCCTGCAGCCTTCTGGTGGCATCACAGTGGCATTGCAGGAGGCCCAGGATGGACATGTCGTCTGAGGAATGGGAGGGGGAGTTGAAATGGTTCGCGACTGGGAGGTGCAGTTGTTTGTTGCGAACTGAGCGCAGGGGTTCTGCAAAGCAGTCCCCAAGCCTCCGCTTGGTTTCCCCAATGTAGAGGAGGCCACAACGGGTACAGCGGATGCAGTATACCACATTGGCAGATGTGGTTCATTGTCTTCTGACTGTGTTTCTTGGGACATGGCTTCAAAAAGACATCCAGCTTTTGCTGGTTTGTCCGTCCTCTTCTTTCACTCAGAGTGAGTTGGGAATCTGGAACTCACTGCCTGTAAGGGTGGTCGAGACAGAAAGGCTCAGAACATTGGAGAAGTACTTAGATGTGCCCCTGTGATGCCAAGGGATACAAGGCTTGAACTGAATTGAATGGCTTTATTGCCACACATACTGACATGAGTACAGTGAAATGTTTACAAGTTGCCACTTACAGCACCATCTTAGGTACAAAGGTACACAGGTACAGCTTCTTGAGTACAACTTCTTGAGTAAAAACGTTAGAAAAATAGAAGAATAAAAAGTCCAGCATTGCAGACCTTTCAAGTACAAAATCATAGGAATAAATCAGAAAAGTAAGGAAGTAGAAAAATAAAAAGTTCGGCGTGACAGTCCTTCCACAATAATGTGATAAATGAAGGGGAAAAATAAACAGAAATTAACACAAAGATAGTAGGAACTGCCGATGCCGGGGTCTGAGATAACACGCTGTGGAGCTGGAGGAACACAACGGGCCAGGCAGCATCAGAGGAGCAGGAAAGCTGACGTTTCGGGTTGGGACCCTTCTTCAGAAATGGCCACTTAGCCCATTTCACAGCTCTAGGGTGAGGACCCTACCCCATCGTTGGAATTCCAGGCCGGAAGCATCACGACGCCAAAGAAAACACCACATGGAACCAGAGATTGACTGAAACTGCACAGGGATACCCAGACTGATGCCAATGAGAACAGTCACTGAAGGACTCCCAGGCCACTGCCCAAAGGAGTTAGGCCAAGGGCTGAGAAATGGGATTAGAAACGTTAGGTGTCTCTTTATGACTGTATTAAGGACCTCTGTCTGTGCTGTACACCTCTCTCATTCTGGGCTGATATACTGATGAATTTAGAAGAAACAGAGCTGATTTCATTCGGCATAGAAAATTCTGAAAGAATCAACAATGTAGGTGCAGAGAGGGTGTTTTCCCTGGCTTTGGGGATGGGGGGGTGCCTATTGGCAGGCAACACAACCTCAGAATAAAAATCAGGCCACTTAGGACCGAGAAGAGGGGGAATTTCTTCACTCAGAGTGAAGAGAATCTTTGAAATATCCAGCACCACAGGGCTGGGGAGATTCAGTTGTTGAGTATGTTCAACACAGATGGAAAGATTTGCACACATTAGAAACATCAAGGGAGTTGTGAATCTGTGCAATTCCTTGTTATAAAGGGCTGTTAAGTATATTCAAAGCTGAGGCTTGAGATTTTTAATCGGAAAGGGAAACAAGGGTTATCGGGAAAAGGCAAGAAAGTGGAGTCGAGGATTATCAGGTCAGCTATGATCTCATTGAGCGGTGTAGTATACTTGATGGGCTGAATGGTCTATTTCTGCTCCTAATTTTTAACAGAACCAAATCATCCCACATGAGTTCATCTGTTCAGGAGACCTTTACAATTCCATTGATATTGTGGAACCTTTCAATGTTTACGTGACAGGGCAGATAGAGTGTCAATTTAATGTCTCAATTGAAAGTTAACACCTCTGACAATGCAGCACTCTCTCAGTGCTGGCTGTGATTGGATTGATGACCCTCTCACTCAGGACTGAGAGTTAACTGGGTGTTGAGTCTGAGCAATAATTAGGAGATTCGTTCAATTTAAACACACACCTCTGAAAAGAGGTAGCTGAGTGTGCACAGTATTCTTCTGGTCTGATTAAATGCTGCTGTTGAATAGTTCAGCAGGGGTTTTTAAATTACATGAAACACTTGACAGAAAAGTAAAACTCTCCTTGTGGTGCTTCGAGTCTTAGCAATTAACTCTTTTCCCACAGGGGCAGAGCCAAGATCGCTCCTCATCCATTTATCACTCGGAGATAGACGTACAGAAAGCTTAACAGAGATTTAAATAATTCAGAGCACCGGGGTTTGCCCAAAGCTGCATAATGAGCCCATGGTGTTTTGAATGGCAGTTTGATGGAGTGAGCAGTCTGACTGAACACATGAGTGCATGCATAATTAACATCTATAAGAAAATACGCAGCAAGTGCATTGCGTTTGTGTTACACAGCAGGGGGTGTGCAGACACTACACACTTTAAACGTAAGAGTTGTTAAAAAGAAAATAGTCTCAAAGGGGTGGGGTGGATCCTCGCAATTTGTAGCAATAGTGATGAAAAACCAGGATTAAGGAATTTCCAATCTGTTAGGCCCGAGCTGAAGTGGTCTCTCGGGCCAGTGACTCTATTACGTCCACGTTAACAGATCTCTCCTCGTAGATCTCAGCTCCCCTAAATTCTGGAAGTCCATTCTATCAGTCTCTGGTCAACATTGGTTTCTGATTCACTGACTTCTAATCCAGCCATAGTCTCACCTACCTCCCAGCTCTGTCTCCAGACATACTGCTTCCAGCCCGATAACTCTCTGAGATCTCTGTACTCCCCCAATTCTGGTGCATCACTGAATTTCATCACTTCAACATCTGTGCCTCTGGTTCCTAAACTCTGGAATTCCCTCCATAAACTTCTCTCTCCTTTAAATTGTTCTGAAATGTAATTGATCTTTACTACTGTGTTATCCCTGACTCCAGCATCAGCAGTTCTTACTATCTTTAATGTTTGGGTTTGTTTTATGTGCTTGTGAGGCACCATTGGGATGTTTACAATGCAATGCTGATATATGAATGTAAAGTGTCGTTGGTATTTTAATCCCTTCCAAGTACATTCTTCTGGAATCCCCGTTACTTCGTCAAATTGTTGCCACTCCAAAACCTACTGATTAGAGTCAGAGAGGCCTACAGCACAGAAAAAAGCCTTTCAGCCTATCGAGCCTGGGCCAGTCAAGCACAAGCAACGAATTACTCAAATCCCATTTCCCAACACTTGGCACACAGCCTTGTACACCTTGCCATATTATCCAAAACACTAGCCTCACCCAGCCAACACCGGCCACTCATCTGACTTTTCATCCCAATGAACCCCTTGAAGAGAAAAGGCTGAGGGGTTGACTGATAGAGGGCTGTTAGATGATGAAAAGCCTTGATAGTTCGCAGAGAGAGTGTCTCATCTTGTGTGGGGAATAGCATAGCTGAAGGCCATCACTGTAAAAGAGATACCAAGAAATCCAGCAGGGAATTCTGGAGAAATATCTTTATCCGGAGAATGTGGGCTTTTTCCCACAGGGAAGGGCTGGTGTGAACAAAAAAGGTGCATTTAAAATTGGGCAGACAAAACAAGCAGGAGGGACTGGAGGCTTATGCTGATAGATTTAGACAAGGGACACAAAAATAGAGGAAACATAGGCAGGTCTTTGTCATTCAGCCTTTTAAGATTGTTTCACTATTCGTTAAGGTTGAAACAGATATTCTCTATCTCCGTACTCCTTAATTCCTTTAGAGCCTGAAAATCCATTGGTCTCCGAGGATTCACAGAAAGAATGGGAGGAAGCTCTAGAGGGGAGTACAATGAATGTTGTTACTGGTCTCTTAGTTACATCTAAAATCCATTATTAATCTCAAGAGACATCTTGACACGAAATGTTAGCTTGCTGTCTCTCCATGGATGCTGCCTGGCCTGCTGTGATCTCCAGCATTTTTTGATAACCTGCTGTACCTGCAAGTTAATTTTAAGATTCACATAGCAGGACACCCAGATCCCTCTGTACTTCTGAGCTCTGCAATCTCTCTCCATTTAAATAATGGACTGCTTTTACATTCTTTACCACTCCTGATGTTTCTCTTTGATTGTAATGCTCATTTAAAGGGCTGAATCCTTTTAGTTGATTTGTTTATAAGTTCTGTTGGTTCACTCAAAAGAGCATTAGGTGAGGTACCAGAGATAACACAGTATTGAGCTGGAGGAACACAGCAGGCCAGGCAGCATCAGAGGAGCAGGAAAGCTGACGTTTCGGGTCAGGACCCCTCTTCAGAAATGGGGGAGGTGTAGGGGGCTCTGAAATAAATAGAAAGGGGAGGAAAGGGGCTGGGGCTGGGCTGAGGTGGGGTGGTGATAGTGAGTGCAGGTAGGCAGGATTGGTCAGCGAGGTGGGAGGGTTGGATAGGTGGGAGAGAAGGCAGAAAGGTCAAGGAGGCAGGGATGAGAGGGAGGGTTGGTCATGGGATGAGGTTGGGGGTGAGGAGATTTTGAAGCTGGTAAAGTCCACATTGAGACCTCTAGGTCAGGTACCAGAACTGCTCGGGGTAATCCTGGTGTGATCTAACCAGGGTTTTGAATCACTGAAACACAACTTCTACTTCCTTATGTTCAAGCTCCCTAGATATGAAGGCTATGTAAATCTCTAGATATATTGGCTTTTTGATTGCTTCCTGTCTCACCTCTTGACATTTTAATGATTAGCATACCAGGAACCCCTCTTGGGAGCATAACAGTTTCTAACTTTTTACTGTTCTTAATCTAATTAGAAATTAATTTATAACTGATGGACATGTGAAGGTAGGCTCTAATGGGGACATGCTGATCATTTATCATAGACTCATGACCAACTCTTTGATATGCATCTGATTAATTCCCTCACTGGGAACAAGTAGGAGGTGCTTGAAGCCTTTCTGATCGAGACCAAGTATTACAGAGGCAGTGGCATTGGGGTAAAGTCTCTGGGTTGGTAATCCTAGAACTCCAGGTAAGGTTCTGGGAACATGAGTTCAATTCCCATCATAGCAGGTAGTGTAACTGAATTTCTTAAAATTCTCACATAAGTTAGTCCAATGGTGACGGTCAATTGTCATAAAAAGCCATTTGATCCATTAGTGCCCTTTAGGGAAGGAAATGTGCTGATGTTATCCCCAGTCTGCCTTACAGATGACTCTTGACAAATGTCAAGCAATAGCTATCTCCAATAAGCGACAATCTAACCACAGCCGTGACCATCACTGAATGAACTCTCTAGCAACAGCCTGGGAGATATTGCTGACCAGAAACTCTACTGGACCGATGTAAAAATACATTGGCTACAAAAGCAGGTCAGAGGCTAGGAATACTGCAGTGAATAGAGCCAAGTCAGGAGTGTGATGGAATACTCCCCTGTTGCTTGGATTGGTGCAGCTCCAACAACACTGAAGAAACTCAATACTGCCCAGGACAAAGCCGCCCGCTTGATTGGCACTGTATGCACCCCCTCCACCACCGACACTCCGTGGCAGCACTGTGTACTATCTACAAGGTGCACAGCAGGAATTCACCAAAGATCCTCAGGCATCACCTTCCATACACGCAACCACTTCCATCCAGAAGGACGAGGGCAGCAGATACATGGGAACACCACCCTCTCCAAGCCACTCACCATCCTGACATGGAAATATATCGCCGTTCCTTCACTGTTGCTGGATCAAAACCCTGGAATTCCCTCTCTAAGGGCATTGTGAGTTGACCTACAGCACATGGACTGCAGCAGTTCAAGAAGGCAGCTCACCACCACCTTCTCAATAGCAATGAGGGGCAGGCAATAAATGTTGAGCCTTACCAGTGACACCCATATCCCATGAAGGAATTAGCAAAAAAGACCCCTAGCAATGTGGTTGACTCTTAATTTCCCTCTGGTCAATTGGGCATTGGGAAGCAAGTAATACCTACGTCCCATGGTCAAATAAAAAATACACCACTTTGTAGTACAGGGCACCATTCAGATTGAGGAATGTTGTGGAAGTTTAAAGAACCTTTATTTTTTGTTGGGCGCATGGTATCTTTAAGTTCTAGGTTTCTGTGAAAAATTATTTATTTCAAATAGCCACTTTGTATGTGAGCAAGCAGACTGGGAGATCACCAATAGGAAATGAAAGAGGTGAACTGGAATTTAATCACAGATGTGGGAGGTTTCCTAGGAATGGCTCTGTTTAACCGGTTTTAGGGTTAAGGTTTAGTTTCAAACAAATTGGATGCTAGGATAATCTTTCTCTGAAGAAGGGCCACAGGACTCGAAACATTAATGAAACACTGTGGGCAGCACGGTGGCTCACTGGTTAGCACTGCTGCCTGTCAGCGCCAGGGTCCTGGGTCTGATTCCACCCTTGGTCCACTGTCTGTGTGGAGTTTGCGCATTCTCCCTGTGTCGCTGTGGGTTTCTGCTGTGTGCTCCGGTTTCCTTCCACGGTCATAAGATGTGCAGGTACGGGGGTTAGCCATGGGAAATGCAGGGTTACCGGGATAGGGGAGGGGGTGGTCTGGCTCTTCAGAGAGGTTGGTATGGACTTTTTGGGATAAATGGCCTCTTTCTGCACTGTAAGGATTCTATGATTCACTCTGTTTTTCTCTCCACAGATGATGCTAGACCTACTGAGTTTCTCCAGCATTCTCTGTGTTTGCTTTACCTTTTTTCTAGCAGGATCCAGTTGAAGTTTTGGGTGCTGGCTAAAAAATGTTTAAAGCTTTCTCTAATTGAAGAACTTTACTGTTAATGATTTACAATTCTGTGGGAGATGAACAGAACAAAAAAGAAAAAGTTTTAGATGCAGGGTTCCATAGTTAGAGAGAGCTGAATTGTGGTGACCGTACATAAGACATTAGCAATGCCTGTGCTGAACAGGCTGCTTATAAACTGAGGGACGGGTTAGAACAGCTAATGTTGGTGGAAAGAAGGGATGGATCTTATATGATCATAGAATCCCTACAGTGTGGAAACAGGCCTTTTGGCCCAACAAGTCCACACTGACCCTCATTGCTTCACACCCAGACTTGTCCCCCTATAACCCACCTAATCTACACATCCCTAAACACTACAGGCAATTTAGCATGGTCAATCCACCTAACCTGCACATCTTTGGACTGTGGGAGGAGACCGGAGCAAACCCACCTAGACACGGGGAGAATGTGCAAACTCCACACAAATAGTTGCCCAAAGGTGGAGTCAAACCCAGGTCCTTGGCGCTGTGAGGCAGCAATGCTAACCACAGAGCCACTGGGCCACCTCAGTATCTGACAAACTGTACCCAGACCAAACGGTTAATCTTCCAGTTTCTGATAAATGTCTAACTTGAGTTATTGAGGGTTTTCATCTAACTGGAGTAGAATAAAAATTTAAGAATGTTGGATTAAGGTAAAGTAACTGCATTCAGCGTACTCTTAATTTTTTTATTGTGACTTAGAGGCGGAATAGGCTGGGCCTGCTTTCCCTGAAGTGTCAGAGGTTGAGAGGTGACCTTATAGACGTTTATAAAATCATGAGGGACATGGGTAGGGTGAATAGACAAGGTCTTTTCCCCAGGGTAGGGGAGTCCATAACTAGAGGGATATAGGTTTAAGGTGAGAGGGGAAAGATTTAAAAGGGACCTAAGGGGGAACTTTTTCACGCAGATGGTGGTGCGTGTGGGGAATGAGCTGCCAGAGGAAATGTTGGAGGCTGGTACAATTACAACATTTAAAAGGCACTGGATGGGTATATGAATAGGAAGGATTTAGAGGAATATGGGCCAAATGCTGGCAAATGGGACTATATTTATTTTAGGATTTCTGGATGACATGGACAAGTTGGACCAAAGGATCTGTTTCCATGACTCTATAACAATATATAATAAAGTGCTTGTAAGACCATAAGACATAGGAGCAGAAATTAGGCCATTCGGCCCATCGAGTCTTCTCTGCCATTCAATCATGGCTGATAAGTTCCTCAATCCCATTCTCCTGCTTTCTCCCCGTAACCCTTGACACCCCCCTTGATAATCAAGGGGGTTATATTCATGTCCATTAACATTTGCTTGATAAAATATACTTGTTTTAAACCATGAACCTTGTGAAGTTTGTACACTTCAGTGTTTTTCAAACCTGAAAACAATGTTGGAGTCTCAAATGGGTTTGTGAAAAAGAATGTCTCTCCTCGATTTCTCCCTTTGTCTAAGGTCTGGTGACCCTCAGATTAACTCACCATGTCTTCTCTCTCTCTGATAAGAGAGCAGCCCCTTGGCTTGGTAGGGCTATGGTGACTTTACGTTTTCTTTAAGAGGTACACAACAATATTATTCGGAGGCATACTATCCTTGGCATGGAGTTCCGGAAATTGTGCTGCGGCTATCTGCGAGGACACTGTTTCAGGTCTGGGCATGAACTGAGAATGAATGGGGAATGATCCATGTGGATGAAAACAAAGGACAAAGAAGGAGGTTCTGCTGAAGAAGTATGAGCAGCTAAAATTAAAAAAAAAGCAGAACTGCGAAAGTTGTAATCTCTGCATCTCCACCTGAGCCACAGGCAAACTGCCAGAGGATGAATAAGCTTTGAGTTGAACATGAATCTCAAAGATTGAAGTGACAGAAATGGATTTTTATTCCTGGCACCAGTACTGGGCAACAGAGGAGCTGGTAGATCAAGCTTCAGTTTGAATGGGCCCATCCCTCCTCCCTTTATTTATTCCCCAGCTCCCTTCCCCCCACCCCATTTCTGAAGAAGGGTCCTGACCGGAAACATCAACTTTCCTGTTCCTCTGATGCTGCCTGGCCTGCTGTGTTCCTCCAGCTCCTCACTGTATTATCTCAATTTGAATGGAGTTGGGACCAGTGTCCCGGTGAATTGAATAAGGCTGTACTCAGGGCTTTAAATTAAATAGTTAAGGGGTGGGAGAGAATTTGGAAAGTCAATGAGAGAGGACAAGGTAATTTACAAAATCGTAATGTAGATAATAACCAGGAAGAGAACACACGAAGGTCAGTGCATTAATAAATAAGCTCTAGTCCAACAGGTTCATTTGAAATCACCTGATGACAAAGGAGCAACACTCAAAAAGCTTGTGATTTCAAATAAACCTGTTGGACTATAACCTGGCATTGTGTGACTTCTGAGTTGCCCATCCCAGTCCAACTCCGGCACCTCCACATCATCAGAAAATAGGGTCAGAGTCGGGAAAATGGCCAAGAGACAAACTAATTGATTGATTGATTGTCACATGTACCTCAGTACAGTGGCAAGCTTTGTTTGTGAGCAGTGCAGGCAGGTCATAGTAAGCAAGGACATACAGATCATAGGGTGAATAAAACTTGGACAGAATAAGGCATACAAGGTTACACTGCACAGGACACACGCGAGGCAAGATCAACATTAACAAGTTCAAGATTATTTGAAGTTAGAAAGTCCATTCATCAGTCTAATAACAGCAGGGAAGAAGCTGTTCCCGAACCTGTTGGCGCGTGTGTTCAAGCTTCTGTATCTTCTCCCTGATGGAAGAGATTGCACTAGAGCATTACCAGGCTGGGAGGGGTCTTTGATGATGTTGGCCGCCTTTCCCCAGCAGCGAGCTGTGTTAATGGAGTCCAAGGTTGGAAGGTTGGCTTCTGTGATGGTCTGAGCTGTACACACCACCTTCTGTAGTTTCTTACAGTCCTGGGTAGAGCAGTTGCCAAACCGGGCAGTATGCTTTCAGTGGGGCATCTGTAGAAGTTGCTGAGGGACCTTATGGACATGTCAAATTTCCTGAGCCGCCTGAGGAAGAAGAGTTGTTGTACCTTCTTGACTATCGCATCTACGTGGGAAGTCCAGGACAGGCTTTCGGAGATGTGTTGTCATGTATTTGTGAGTTATCTATCACAGGATAGATTAATTGATAACACAAATGATACTATCTCATACCTTACAGAAAGGTTACATAGTGACCTGAACTCAGAACTCAACCTCCAAGAGCACTTGGCACCTTGGAAAGAGGTTGGAACAGAATCGGAAGATTGTAAATCTAAGGAATTTTCTAAAGTTCTCCTTTTGCTTCCTTGCCTTATGTTTTTTTTCTCTCTGATGGGAATTGGAATAATTTTATAGTTACTTTGGTGACCTGCCATTGGAGGCACCTCCCTGCGTGTCTGTGGTGTACAGATGTGCTCCTTTCCTTTGTTTTTACAATGACTACTTTTACCTCCTTAGTTTTTTTAAAATTTTTACCTCCAAAGTGAAAGGGCAACAGTTCTAAAGCTGCGTGTGTCATGAAAGGAGCAGCTCAGTCTGAGTGAAGGGATTAGTCAGGAATTGTACTCTCTGATCACTCCAGGGACCCTCCTGTGCAATGCGAGGGATTTAAAGTGTGAATCAAGACCAAACAGATTAACATCACAATTTCCTTTCGCTTCTCAAATCTGTAACACTGTTTCTCATTTAAATTTCTGTCATTACCGAACTCCAACTGCTTTGTTTTTTTTTCAGATATGAAGAGGCTGTTTGAATATTGAGTAGGATTGTGCACAAAACCCTTTCATTTTCAGGCTTTTAATTTGGAAGTCCGCAGTGGGGACGCTTTCTCTCTCGCTTTGCTGGCTGTGCAGGTACCAATTAAAATGACTGGAGTAACAGAGCTTGTATCTTTTTCAACTTAGGTCCCCTGAGCCAACTCTCAGTATTTACACTTTCATCCCTGAATCAAAGGCAGAAGTGGATGTGGCCCTTATAAACTGGGCTGGAGATAAATGTCAGCTTTGGCTCATTGGTAGGTCATCTTGCCTTTGAGTCAGAACATTGTGGGTTGAAGGATAAATATGGGTCAGGACAGGAAGACAAATTCCCAACCTCCTCTTCAAAGTGGTGCCTTGGAATCTTTTACAGACACCAGAGAGAAATTTCATGTTCCATCTAAAATTTCCCACCTCTCACAGTACTCCAAGTGTTGTTCAACAATGGAGGAGTACTGATTCCTCAGCCGAAGGAGAAGGGACGTGCCAATCAGCAGGAGGTTTAACTCGAAGCCATGAAACTTCATGGGCTCAGGAGTCAATATTGAGGTCTCCCAGAGCAACTCCCTCCTGAATGTATCCCACTATGCTGCCATCCCTGCTGGGTCTGTCCTGCCAGTGAGACAGGACATATCCAGGGATGGCGATGGTGGTGTCTGGGACAAAGCAACTCACTTGTTTGGCTCCATATCCATAAACATTCACTCCCTCCACCACCGATGCCCAGTAGCAGCAGTGTGTACTATCTACCGATGCACTACAGAAATTCACCAAGTCTCCTCAGACAGCACCTTCCAAACTCACAACCACTTCCATCTAGAAGGATGAGGGCAACAGATACATGGGAACACCACCCCCTGCAAGTTCCCCACCAAGTTACCCACCATGCTGGCTTGGAAGTATATCGCCATTCCTTCTTTATTGCTGGGTCAAAATCCCGGACATCTCTCCCTAAGGGAATTGTGGGTCTACCTACAGCACACGGACTGTTGCAGTTCAAGGAGGCAGCTCACCACCACCTTCTCAAGGGGCAACTAACACATGGAGACTGGTTTAAAAAGATAATGCAGATAATTAGTCTGATGTGATATTGGATAAAAGCTCACACAGTTTTGATCAAATGATACAACATTTCCTGCTAAAATAACGCGACTCCCTTCAATGATGCAGCAGAGAAACCTTTATGAAGTGTAAAAATCTAAAATAACTCACTTTCTAAGTGGATGATGAATTATCTGAATAAAAGAAAAATACTGAGGATGCAGGAAATCTGAAACAAACACAGAGAATGCTGGAGAAACTCTGGCAGCATCTGTGGAGAGAGAAACAGAGTTAATATTTAAAGATAACACAGTGTGGAGCCGGAGGGACACAGCAAGCCAGGCAGCATCAGAGGAGCAGGAAAGTTGACGTTTCGGGTCGAGACCCTTCTTCTGAAGAAGGGTCCCGACCCAAAACATTGACTTACCTGCTCCTCTGATGCTGCCTGGCCTGCTGTGTTCCTCCAGCTCCACATTTTGTTATCTCTGACTCCAGCATCTGCAGTTCTTGATATCTGAGTTAATATTTAAGTACAGTCTGATTCTTCTTTTAGAATTATCTGTAACTGCCAGACGGACTGTGAAAAGTTCAAAGGCTGTTTCCCCTGGCTGGAGCGCAACAGTCTCAGGCTTACAGAACAGTCATTAAGGTCTGAGATGGGAAGGAATTTCCTCAGCTGGACAGCTTCAATTTTTTTTGAAACAAAAACGGGAGCTGATGGAAAAGCTCATCAGGTCTGGCAGCATCTATGAAGAGAAGTCAGAGTTAACGTTTCAGGTCACAGATGCTGCCAGATCTGATGAGCTGTTCCAGCAACTTCTGTTTTTGGTTCTGCAGTACAACACGTGATGGAAACTCACCAGCACCAGCTTCTCAAAGGCGACTGAGTATGTGCAATAATTGCTATCCCAGCCAGCGATATGCCAATTTCATTCATGTATAAACAAAAAGCAGGGCCCACTTTTCAGGCCACCGACTTTTCACAGGCATTGGAAAAAGTGAGAGATTGAAAGGTTTTGAAACAAGGACAGAGGCAGGGGAATGGCTAGTGGGGGCAGAAGGGGATGGCAGAGTCAATGACAAAAGAGTTGTTGATGAAAGACAAGACAGGACCCTAATGGACTCTGCTACTTCCATTGATGTAAATCTGCATCTTCATCCCTTCAGTCTCTCCATTTCCCTTTCAAGCACATCAATTAGGAGCAGGCGTGGGCCACTCTGCCCATCAAACCTCGTCCGCCAACACGTTCCTTAGGTTCTGGGTGTTTGCACTGTGGTTTGAGGGTGATCCATCTTTCTGGACTGTTCCTGATCCAAGACTGCCGCATCCCTATAGAGACCTTATCTAACAGTGTCTCTCCCTCACTCTGGGTGCTGGAATCTCTTTATGAGTTTCCTTAGGGACATTTACGTCGGTGACCGCTCTGCAATACAAGGTTTCCTCCCTGCTCTTCTTCGAATGCTGATAGCGGGAGTCTGTTGACGGTACCTGTCTATCTCACAGTCATGTCCTGCTGCAATACAGGGGACGACCAGTACTCCCAGTGGCGCTGCAGTGCTAGAGTACAGGTGACCGACAGCTCATGGGCTCGGGGTTTGGGGGGGTGAGGGAAAATTGGTGTGTGATTTCCCCACACCCCAAGGACAGGGGCAAGAATTAAGGTGGTGGGGGAAATCATGCAGCAATTATTTCTGCCCTGGAAAGGGGTCCTGTCAGGGATTGAACTCCCTCGGTGTGTCTGACCACGAAGCGTTGTGATTGTGGGCCAACAGTCACAAACTCAGGAATTTTCCAATTCCAGCCAACGAAGGGCCCTTTTCCACCTGTAGTTGCCGCGGTGATATTTGGAAAGTTGGCAGACAGACAATCCGTATGCAGTAGGATCCCAGGAGCAGCAATGCAATGTTGGCTCTTGCTGCCGTCTTCTGTTGAGCAGGGCACAGGGCAGGATCCCACCCCATCCCCACCTCCCCACGCTCCTCCTTGAAATAGCGTCACTTGGAATCTGTCTGCGAGCTCACATTTCAGAATTAAGGTCCACAGAGATGGAATTGGCGTCACTGGTTCTCAGTTCAACAAAAGAGAATCTTTGGAGATGTGCGTGGTGGGGGGAGCTGATGAAATGAAGGGATGTGGGTGTGGGAGGAGAGAGAGAGAGAGGGATAGATGGGAGTAAGGAAAGTGGAGGGAAGACTCAGGAATTGCCGATACTTTTTGAACTCTATTTCCCTCCCAGAAAGTGGGGGAGGTGAAGGCGCTGTGGTAAGGTCACTGGAGTGGTAATCCAGAGGCCCAGCCCAGGCTCATGTTCTGGGGATCTGGATTTGAATCCCAGCCTGGTGGATGGTTAAATTTAAATTCAATAAAATTCTGGAATTAGAAACCTAGTTGAACAGTGACTAAGTAACAACTGTCATAAAACTCCATCTGGATCACTTTAGATCATTGAATCCCTACAGTGTGGAAATAGGCCCTTCAGCCCAACAAGCCCACACTGACCCTCAGAGCATCCCACCCAGACCCATCCCCCTATAACCCACCTAATCTACACATCCCTGAACACTATGGGCAATTTAGCATGGTCAATCCACCCTAAGCTGCACATCTTTGGACTATGGGAGGAAACCCACACAGACATGGGGAGAATGTGCAAACTCCACACAGACAGTCACCTGAGGGTGGGATTGAATCTAGATCCCTGGTGCTGTGAGGCAGCTGTGCTAACCTCTGTGCCACCATGCCACCCTTTAGGGTAGGAAGTCTGCAGTCCTGAACTGGTCTGGCCTTCATATGACTCCAGACCCTCAGCCAGTACTGTCCCTATGGGATATTGCCCCTAGGGCAATTCACATTGTTTGAAGACCACACCCCCACCCCACCCCCAAACCCCCGATGCTACAGTAGCCCAGTGGTTAGCACTGCTGCCTCACAGCCCAGGGACCTGGGTTTGATTCCACCCTCAGATGACCATCTGTGTGGAGTTTGCACATTCTCCCTGTGTCTGCGTGGGTTTCCTCTGGGTGCTCTGATTTCCTCCTACAGTCCAAAGATGTGCAGGCCAGGTGGATTGGCTGTGGGAAATGTCAAGTTATGGGGATAAGGTGTGAGATGCTGTTTGGAGGGTCAGTGCAGACTTGATGGGCCAAATGACCTATTTCTGCACTGTAGGGATTCTATGACCTATGGCACTGCAGCTTTTCCATCTAGCCCATGATTGACAACCTCCTATTCCAAGGGTATTCTAGTTTTTCCTGGGTGCCTTTAGCGTGGGTCCCCATTGCAGCTCCCAGGTTCTGCCTGCAGCTGACCCTGTGAAAGGCTGATCGTAACCACCCTGTTCAAGGGCAGTTAGGGATGGGAACAAATGCTGGCCTGAACAGTGATGGCCTCATCCAATGAAAGAATTTTTAAAAATCACAACATCAGCAAATGGGGACAGTCGATGAGCAGTAGTTTCAAACAGTTTTCAAACAGGGATGTTTTTCCCCTGGAGTGTAGGAGACTGAGGGGCGACCTTATAGAGATCTATAAAATCATGAGAGACAAAGATAAGATAAATAGCCAGCAGCTTTTCCCCAGGGTAGCGGAGTCTAAAACTAGAGGGCACAGGTTTAAGGTGAGAGGGGGAGAGATACAAAAGGGAACAGGTGAACAATTTTTCACACAGAGGGTGATGGGTGTTTGGAACAGGCTGCCAGAGATAGCGATGGAAGCGAGTACAATTTCACCATTTAAGAAACATTTAGACAGGTACATGGATGGGACAGGTATGGAGGGATATGGACCAAACACAGGCAAATGGGACTAGCTTAATTGTGAAAACTGGGCAGCACCGACATGTTGGGCCAAAGGACCCACTTCAATGTGGTAGACCTCCATGACTCTATGGTTCTTGTTGGTCCTTGATGCAGAAGGAAGATTTGGAGATTGGATTTTCTACCTGAGTTATGTGAATCCTGAACAGTCATCTCTCTTAACTGTATCAGGGACAGCAAGGCAGGGGCAATAAATGTTGACCTGGACAGCAACACCACCTTCTGAGAATGAATGAGACCAATGATTGGCAGTGATTTTCACTCGTTTTGCAAAGTGTTGTTTTTTTTTACGCCGAGTTACACAGCAATCAAACATTTGCTGAATTAAATTATCCTTTCCCTCCAGCAGCAGAGAGAGAGAATGTTGAGTGAACAAAGATCATTTGATCTTAATGCAGATAGTTCATTCTCTGTGACTTGCACAACAAGACCACTAAATCATATTCTTCCGATACATACTCAGTTGACAGTTTATAAATTTCATGGCCTTCTTGGGATTTGGAAAGTGTTGTTTATTTGAAGGGCTTTTCATTCCTGGAAGGGAAATTGACTAAGTTATTGTCCTTCTCTTCCAGGAAGGAGCTGATACTCTGAGCAGTTTGCTCACAGTGAAAACCGCAGACTCCTTCCAGGAAACAGACTTCCACTTTAAAATAAACACACTGATTAATGATCCTGTCTGAAGTAGCAGGGACTTGCAATTCTCAACATATTTGACGTTTCAGTATTTTTGTGTGTAATTTCAAATGTTATCTTTTGTTACCCTTGAACTGAGTGTCTCCCTTGGCCATTTCAGAGGGAGCCATACTGCTGTGGGTCTGGAGTCACAGGTAGGCTGGATCCAGTAATGAGGACAGATTTCCTTCCCTAAAATACATTAATAGAACATAGAACATTACAGTGCAGTACAGGCCCTTCAGTCCTCGATGTTGCGCCAACCTGTAAAACCAATCTGAAGCCCACCTAACCTACATTATTCCATTAGCATCCATATGTTTATCCAACGACCATTTAAATGCCCTTAAAGCTGGTGAGTCTACAACTGCTGCAGGCAGGGCATTCCATGCCCTTACTACTCTCTGAGTAAAGAATCTACCTCTGACATCTGTCCTATATCTATCACCCCTCAATTTAAAGCTATGTCCCCTCGTTCTAGCCATCACCATCCAAGGAAAACGGCTCTCACAGTCCACCCTATCTAATCCTCTGATAATCTTGTATGTCTCTATTAAGTCACCCCTTAACCTTCTTCTCTCCAACGAAAACAGCCTCAAGTCCCTCAGCCTTTCCTCATAAGACCTTCCCTCCATACCAGGCAACATCCTGGTAAATCTCCTCTGCACCCTTTCCAATGCTTCCACATCCTTCCCATAATGCGGTGACCAGAACTGTACGCAATACCCCAAGTGCGGCCGCACCAGAGTTTTGTACAGCTGCAACATGACCTCATGGCTCCGAAACTCAATCCCTCTACCAATAAAACCTAGCACACCGTAAGCCTTCTTAACAACCCTATCAACCTGGGTGGCAATGAGCTACTTTGGTCACTTATAACAATTTCTGGTCACCGTCACAGTGATTAGCTTCTAATTCCAGGTTTATTCATTGAATTTAAACTCCACCGTCTTCCTTGGTGAGATTTGAACCCGTATCACTAGACCATTGACCCTGTGTCCCTCGGCCAGTGAAATTCCAAAAATGCTCCCTAATTCAAATCACTTCAGTTGCAAAACACTTTAGGACTTTCTAAGGTGGTGGAAGGTGCTATTGAAATCCAAATACATTCCTGTTGTAGTGTTCTTCAGTGACCCAGTGTCAATGTAAAGGAGTAGAAGAGGTTGCTCTCAAGACCAGAGGAATCTATCGAATCAGCTCAAAGATGAGACCAGAACTATGAGGTTCCAACAATCAGGAAAGTTTGACCAGACTAGAGTTACTTCATCCAGGAAAGGGAGAGTGAGGGGACACCTGAGGGAGCTCTTTGCAAAGGTGGAAGGGTTAGATAGGCTTGAGATCAAGAGAATGTTTCCATTTTTTTACACAGAGAGTGGTTCATGTATGGAATGAACTGTCAGTGAAAGTGATGGATACATGTACAGCTAAAACATTTAAAAGACATTTGGATATATTCATGAACAGGAAAGGTTTGGAACGATATTGGCCAAGCGCAGGCAGGTGGGACCAGTTTAGTTTGGGAACATGGTCAACATGGACTGGTTGAATCGAATGGTCTATTTCTGTGCTGTATGACTGTATGGCTCGCTGTGAGACGGGAACCAGGGACCTTATATAACAAAGGGTTGCTAATTAATCCGTTGGGGAATTCAGAAGGAACTTCTGTACTCAGAGAAAATTTCTGAAGTGTTCCTTTTCCAATTACATCTTGTTTCCATCAGATACAGGAGCAGAATGAGGCCAATTGGCCCATCAAGTCTGCGCTGTCATTCGATCACGGATGGTATGTTTCTCAGCACCATTCTCCTGCCTTCTCCCTGTAACCCTCGACCCCCTCACTAATCAAGAACCTACCTATCTCTGTCTTAAAT
>JAHRHZ010000098.1:39504707-39517929 GCA_024137785.1 Ginglymostoma cirratum
GTGTGTGTGTGTGTCTGCGTGTGTGTGTGTTTACAAGGAAAGGCCTCGATCCCTAAGGCACTGTGAGTGCCTCAGACTCTCTCCATACTGGAAATGTCGAGTAATAAATCCTAAACATGACAGCTGACAAATTAATGGTGCGTCCTGTCTATGGAATCCTGTCATATGAGTGACTAATGGACATTTGTACTCCTTCCTGTGCTGTCTGCTAGCTCTGCTGATCTGACCGTAACACTAACGGCAAAGTTACATTACTCAAAGACTTCAACATCCTTGTGGTTAATTGAGATACAAATACCCAAAGCTGCTGCAAATTCCAGGGGCAGTGAAGTGGCATCTGACTGAGTCCGATCCATTTATACCATGGAAACTTTATAATCTATCTCCCACAGGCTTGTTTCACAATGCTACATCTCTGCACTGCCACTGTGTAAAGAGAGAAATTGCATTCGTATAGCACCTTGCACAACCTCAAGATGTCTCAAAGCACTTCACTCTCTGTACACATTTATATAACAGGTAGGTGTTGGTTAGCAATGGAGAGTTACACCAACAGCATGGGTTCAATTCTCACATCAGCTGAAGTTACCATGAAGGACTCTCCCCTAGCCTGAGGCTCACCATGTCACCAGTTTTCTCTCTCTAATGAGAGAGCAGGCCTTTGGTCTATCACTATGGTGACCTCTCTTTTTATAAGTTACCAAAGCATTTCCAAATTCCTTCGGTTTGTGCATGCAAAGCTCAAAATAAATGGTTTCTTGTTGGATGTGATTAATCAGCACTTGCTGAACAATCCTGAATATGCTGCACAAGTAAGCAATTTGAGATAATCAGTCCAGCTCCTAAAGTGGATTGTTTCTGCTCCTAGAGAAGTGTTGTACATTCATATACAGGGAGCCATTGTCTGCCTATTGCTTCCCCTGTACCTTCCAACCAAGCCAAAGGGAGGAGACTTCCAAGAAAAAAACAGCCTCTTCCCCTCTAGTAACAATTGTTGTGCCCATTTGAAATTTGGCATTCTTGCATCTGTCCTGAAGAGCGCAGGATGAAAAACTTCAGCAACAACGAGTTCCCCTTTCAGCAAGATTCAAATTCTCAGGTTGATGGATTTAGACCCAACTCCAGTCTCTTAAAATGGCATCGGCCAGTGCTTGGTAATCTCTCTCAGACCCAAGCCAATCAGATCAGTGTGTACAAGTCCCACTGTAAAGATTAAAACAGAAAAACCAAAACTAGTGCTCCCAGTGGTAGCACTGAGGGACTGCAGCACTCTCTTCCAATTGAGACATTGAGTCTGGACCCTTGGGTGCACTTGAAAGGATCAGTGCTGCAATTTTGCAGAAGGGTTGATGAGATCTCCCCAGTGCCCCGCTCGCTCAACATCCCTGTTCATTGTCCATGGTGCTGTTTGTGGGATCTCACTGTGCACAAATTGTTTCTCCTGTTACAAGTGACTACACTTCAAAATATTTCACTGATGCTAAACTGTTTGGGATGCCCTGTGGCATTGGAAGGGCCAAGCCCTTGTTTTCTTTTCATGGTCACTTTAACCCTTCGGAGATCTGTGGAATTCATTGCCCCACAGTGGGGTGTATGCCGGGGCATTGAGTAAACTGAAGGGGGAGATAGACAGATCTTTAATCAGTAGCAGGCTGAGGGGTTATGGAGCTAGCAGGCAGGAAACTGGAGTTGAGGCCATGATGAGATCAGCCATGATTGAGGGGCTGAATGGCCTACTTCTGCTCCCAGATCTTAAGGAAGTACAGCAGCCAATTTTGCAGCAAGCAGGCTCCAAAGACATGAGAATGACCTTCCAACCTGTTCTGCTGATACTGTTTGAGGGCCAAACATTGGCATCTGCAATAGGGAGAACTCTCCTGCTCCTGATCCCCGGGAGAGACATGCTCTCTCTTGGTCGGCAACATCTTGCCTCCTTTTCACCAGAACACAAACCTCCGTGAGTTGCAATAGAAGGACACAGCCTCCTTACAAGGTTTCTACAAGTCACATGCCTTCAGTGTAAGGTTAAAATGAGTCGTTTGAGGTGAGCTGCGCTCATATTCCAGATTTTTAACCTTCCTACTTCCCATCTGACCTGTTTCGGGTATCTGAGCCTCTCTCTCCCTCTTTCCATACTCTGATTTCCTGATCATTTCCAGCATCTACAATACTCTGCGTTGCTTTGAAAAGTCGATCTTGCCACCTGATGGTGGCACGCTGGCTCAGTGGTTAGCGTTGATGTCCTCCACTGCCAGGGACCCCGGTTCAATTCCACCCTCAGGCGACTATCTGTGAGGAGTTTGCACGTTCTTCCTATGCCTGATTGGGTTTCCTCCGGGAGCTCTGGTTTCCTCCCAAAGTCCAAAGGCGTGCATATTAGGTGGATTGGGTGAAATTGTCCAAAGTGTCCAGACACATGCAGGCTAGGTGGGTTAACTATGGGAAATATTGGGTTGGATGGACTGAATGGCCTGCTTGTACATGTAGGGATTGTATGAGTGAAGCTGGCTTGGAACAGAGAACACAGAGGTTGGCCAGCCGCACCGTAAGAGAAACATAGAATCCCTACAGTGTACACGAACCCTCTGAACAGCATCCTACACACACCTGTCCCTGTAACCCTGCATTTCCCATGGCTAAGGGGTGGGTGGAGGTGATGGTCCTAGTGGTATTATCCAACAAACCCAGATAACATCGAGGACCTGGGTTTAAATCCTGCCACAGCAGAGGGTGGAATTTGAATTCAGTAAAATATCTGGAATTAAGAACCTAATGATGACTGTGAATCCATTGTCAATTGTTAGGAAAATCCCATCTGGCTCACTAATGCCCTTTAGGGAAGGAAACTGCCCTCCTTACCTGGTCTGGCCTACATGTGACTCCAGACCCACAGCAATTGACTCTTAACTGTCCCCCTCTGGGCAATAAATGCTGCCTGGCAGCAATGCCTTCATCCCATGAACAATAGAAGAAAAATAATCCACTCTAGCCTGCACACCTTAAGACTGTGGGAGGAAACCCACACAGACACGGGGAGAATGTGAACAACCGCACACAGCCTAAGGGTGGAATTGAACCCAGATCCCTGGTGCTGTGAGGCAGCAAGGCTAATCAGTGTGCTACCATGCTGTCCCCCAAACCTCACCAGTGCTGAATGGACTTTGCAATAATTTAAGTACAAGTTTGTGGCTAAGAAGAGGCTTGCATTAACTACAGAGAGATTTTTTTTGTCCCTTAACAAAATCAGTTAGCTTCACGTACTGGGAGACTGAAGGTGCCTTTGATATCAAGGGATGGACCTTTTAATTAATTTCCCCATTCTCTACTAATTTCATTTATGAGACTCAAATACTGTCCTTTAACTTATGCAAATTGATGTGTCCTCAGTATTTGATGAATGTCATGGGATGGCATTACAAGAAGATTAATTTTCATAAACAAATTCCAAGCTCAAATATAAACATTTCTGGCCAAGAGTCTTGTGGGATTTATGAACTCTCTGGACAGCTTTCTCCGCGCACTTAAAGCAATAAAAATATAACAGGGCCCTTAATAAACTATTTGTGTGAAGTTAGATGGTATCTCGTTGGCTTATTAAAGGTGATGGATTACGTTACTGGCAAATGAGGAGGTTTTAACACATTTAATGCAATGTCAAGTGGCAATTCAAGATCAGATTGCCCCGACATAATCTACCCTGAACGGTCAGTTCCAGTAGCTTCAAAGAAGTACCAATGTTTAAACATCCCATTGTCCCAATACTTGGCAATGTACCTGAAGGAGTGCACGACCTTAAATAGGATGTGCATTTATACAGCACCTTTCACAACCTCAGGATGATCCAGTGGACCAAGTAAGTTCTTCTGAAGGTTTGCTGTGATGTAGGGCATATGCAGCCAATCTCTGCGCAGCAAGAGTTTTTAATTCACTTGTGGGATGTGGGCATCATTGGCTGGGCCCAGCATTTATTGCCCGTCCCTAGTTGCCCCTTGAAAAGGTGGCCTTGAGCTGCTTTCTTAACCGCCACAGTCCACCTGCTGTGGGTTGACCCACGATGCCACTAGGGAGGGAATTCCAGGATTTTGACCCAGCGACACTGAAGGAAAGATTCCACCAAAAGCTACGTGATACCGACCAGATAATGGATCAAAACTTTGGAAAACCCCAGCCCTCTCAATGGCATCGTGGGTCAACCCACAGCAGAAGGACTGCAAAGGTTCAAGAAGGCAGCTCACCACCACCTTGGCAAGGGGCAACTAGGGACAGGTAATAAATGCTGGGCCCAGTCAGTGATGCACACATCCTCCAGATGACCAACAGGGGCAGGGGAATTCTGCTTGCTGTCTCGGTCAATATTTATCCCCCAAACAACATCGCTAAAATATTACCCAATCATTATCACACGTGCTTCCTGGTATGCCCGGAGGGGGCACCCTAGGTGTAGATCAGGCTGCAGGAGAGCTGAGGTCTCCTGGTTGTGGTAGGCCCAGAGTGGGATCTCCTGATTATGGGGGGTAGCAGCTAAGTGTGGCACTGGCGGTCTATCGGTGAGGTGGGCCCAGCGACATACAAATGGCACCTGAAGAATGACAACTCTGACGTTGGTGTATCTGGCACAGGTAGCGGAGGAGTGGTAACACGGGTGTTGCTGGTCAGTGGGCTCAGGACTCATGGTGGAGGCAGCGCAATGAAGATGGATTCTCTTTCAGCTCTATCTTTTTACTCTTTTTATTCTTAAAGTATTCAAACGGTGCTGGACTGTGGCGACAATTGAAGCTTTTCACTGTGTTTTTTGCTGTGTTGTTCGTTATAGAATAACGAATAATAATAATGTAGAATTATAGAATAAATCGTCATTCATTCATTCAGTGTTTGGCCTTATGTTCCCCTCTGCTACTCTTGCCCAAAACCTTTGTGTCCCCAGGATATTTTTTATCATTGAGTTTCTTATCTAAACCTGCGCTAATCTTGGGCCCCTCGATCAAATCGCCCTCAGCTCTGATCTCCTTTTCTCTCCATTTGGAACAAGACCCCTATCGTCAACTCAACCTTTGTCGCTCGAATGCCTTGTCACTGGAACCATTCTGGTAAAGTGTGATGACCAGAACCAGATGCAATGTGCTTTCCTGACCTTACCAGAGCTTTATAAATGTTCAGAACATTTTCCCTCATTTTCTATTTAATGCCGGATTACATCGATGATTTGGAGTTGGGGACTGAGTGTGGTGTGTCAAAATTCGCAGATGACACTAAGGTGAGTGGTAGAGCAAAGTGTGCAGAAGACACTGAAAGTCTGCAGAGGGATATAGATAGTCTAAGTGAGTGAGCAAAGGTCTGGCAGATGGAGTACAATGCTGATAAGTGTGAGGTCATCCATTTTGGTAGGAATAACAGCAAAATGGACTATGTTTTAAATGGTAAAACATTGCAGCACGCTGCTGTGCAAAGGGACTTGGGTGTCCTTGTGCATGAATCGCTGAAGGTGGGATTGCAGTTACAGCAGGTGATTAAAAAGGCAAATGGAATTTTGTCTGTCATTGCTCGAGGGATGGAGTTTACAAACAGGGAGGCTATGCTGCAGCTGTATAGGGTCCTGGTGAGGCCACACCTGGAGTACTGTGTGCAGCTTTGGTCTCCTTACTTGAGAAGAGATATACCAGCACTGGAGGGGGTGCAGAGGAGATTCACTCGGTTGATTCCAAAGTTGAGAGGGTTAGATTATGAGGAGAGACTGAGTAGACTGGGATTATACTCATTGGAATTCAGAAGAATGAGGGGAGATCTTACAGAAACATATAAGATTATGACCAGGCTCGAGGGGCCAGATGGCCTACTCCTGCTCCTAGTTCTTATGTTCTTATGTATGTTCTGTAGCTCAAGGTTTCTATGCTTTTGAACATCTCTCTCTGAAAGATCAATGCCCCTGTGGTGCCCTCAGCCATGTCATTCCCTGAACACTCTGTGGAGCCGAGTTGTCAATTTTATACATGACACTCACCAGACAGAGAGGGCAGACAGACGTCAGCAGAATAACTCATCCAGATAATAGCACCAACAAGACTGCACTTTTTTCTTTGTGTTGTTAAACATAAGAGCACGGAAAATAAGTGCAGGAATAGGCCATTTGGCCCTTCGAGCTTACTTCCCCCATTCAATTTGATCATGGCTGATCATCCAACTCAGTCCCTTGTTCCTGCTTTTCCCTCCATACCATTTGATCCCTTCAGCCCTGAGAACAATATCCAACTCCTTCTTCAAAATTTTCAATGTTTTAGCAACCACTTTCTGTGGCAGAGAATCAACAGGTTCCCCACTCCCTGGGTGAAGAATTTGCTCTTCATTTCAGACCTAAATGGCCTACCCTGTATCCTTCGACTATGACCCACTGGTTCTGGTCTTCCTCTTGTCATCAGGAACATCCTTCCTGTCTTTATCCTATCTAGTCCTGTTAGAATTTCATAGGTTTCTGTAAGATCCTCCCCTCATTCTTCTAAACTCCAGTGAACATAATCCTAGCCGACCCAGTCTTTGCCCTGCCATTCCAGGAATCAGTCTGGTAAACCTTGCTGCACTCCCTGCATCACTAGAACATCCTTCTTTAGATAAGGAGACTAAAACGGCACACCGTATTCCAGATGTGGTCTCACCAAGGCCCTGTACAATTGCAGCAAGACATCCCTGCTCCCGTGACTGTCAATGAATATTAAGCATGTCCTTGCCATACTGGGAGAAAATAAATCTTTTGGGAAATATTTGGGTATCTCCAGCTCTCTTTCAATGCAAGCAAGTGTCACTTTGGTGATTAATGCACGCTGAGAGAGCGGACAAAGGTTGCAGCAAACATAAACCAAACAGCGGATAAGCATGATCAGAAATCAGCTTAAATTCTGCACAATTTGCTTGGAATTTGACAAAGCAGTGTGGAATTATCTGGTCCCTGGAGGTGGAAAATGCAAAATAATTCGGCAAGTTGGAGCTGGAGGGAGGATTTGGAGGCACGGGTGAGGGGAAAGGGCTTAGCCTCTGAAAAATATATGTGTCCTTGCCTCCAGACTCCCTGATCCCTCCCTCTGCCGCGGAGACCACCCTCATTCTGTGACAGGTGGATGCTGTCAGACCACACAAGCCTTGACTGGTGGGCTTTAGGACCCAGACATTGTTGGCCTCTTATTGAGTGGCAGCGGCTGGGGACCTGGAAACATCAGTGTAGAGGTCTGCGAGAACACAGTGTCTCATCAACAGTGAAGAGGTCATCTAAGGTTACAAAGGGATCATGATCAATTGGGTCCATGGGCTGAGGAGTGACAGCTGGAGTTTAATTTGGATATATGCAAGGTTTTGCATTTTGGTAAAACAAACAAGGGTAGGATGTATACAATTAAAAGTCAGGCCTTAGGTAATGTTGTAGAACAGAGAGACCTAAGGATTCAGGTACGTAATTCTTTGAAATTTGCTTCACATTTCGACTGGTTGGTTTAGAAGGTGTTTAGCACGTTTGCCTTCATTGCTCAGACCTTTGACTGTAGGAGTTGGGACGTTATGTTGAGGTTGTACAGGACATTGGTGAGGCCTCTTCTAGAGTACTGTGTCCAGTTCTGGTCACCCAGTTATTGGAAGGATATTATTAAACTGGACACAGGTCAGAAGCGATTTTCCAGGATGTTGCTGGGAATGGAGGAAACAATTAAAAAGTGGGGTCTCAACCCTGCAACAAGTAAATTGTTGTCAGAGATTCTTGAAATCCTAAATTTCATTGTTTTTTCAAATAGCTGTCCTATCTGCCTTTTCTTTCTCCTTCTCTCCTAATTCAACCTCTCTTCTTCTCTCTCACTGGACCCGACTTGACTTAGATTCACTCTGTTCCCTTCTATCCTCCATCATGCCCAATGTTCAATTCTTGTTGGTGGAGCAGACAGACTGTTAGCCCAGTCATGCACCACGCTCCGAGGAGTCCCCACTCTCACTACGTTAGCTCACACTCCCATAAGACCATGAGATAGTTTATTAGGATTAGGATTGAGGCTATTTTGAAAAGTACTCAAATACAGGGAAGCTGGAGTACAGTGAAAAGTTTACAAAGTTGCTGTGCTCAGTGCCATCTTAGATACTGAACACCGAGGCTGGTATCCCGCCAACAAGTCCCCCTTTATTTACACAGGGAGAGTCCTTGACACTGATCCAGCTCTCAGAGTGAGCAGAACCTCTGACATAACAAGGTGTGGGGCTGGATGAACACAGCAGGCCAAGCAGCATCACAGGAGCAGGAAAGCTTGACGTTTCGGGCCCAGACCCTTCATCAGAAATCAGAACGTCTGACGCTCTTGTTTCTATCTGTCAGCCAGGGCTCCCTGATTGGACCAGATTAACAGCACCAGTCAGGGAGTTCATATTCTATCAGATCCATCTGGCTGACCTCATTACAATCACTACAGGTACAAAGGTACCGAAGGATAAAATCGTAGGTACAAAATAGAAAAAACAGGAATAATTTAAAGCCCTTCTCAACATAAAGTAGAGCAAATAAAGTATTTCAGTCTGTCTTTAGCCATGCAGAAACTCCACATTGGGCATCCCCATGAAGGCTCAATCTCCTCTGGGCTCTTCCAGAATGAGGCCATTTGGCCCATCGAGTCTGCTCCACCATTTGATCATGGCTAATATGTTTCTCAACCTCATTCTCCTGCCTTCTTGATCCCCTTATAATCAATAGTCTATCTCTCTCTGTCTTAAATACACCCAATGTCTTGGCCTCCACAGCACTCTGAAGCAATAAGTTCGACTGACCAGCTGGCTGAGGAAATTCCTCCTCATGTCAGTTCTAAAGGGTTTTCCTTCACTCTGAGGCTGTGCCTTCGGGTCCCAGTCTCTCCTCCTGGTGGAAACATTTCCATGCCCACTCTATCCAGGCCTCTCAGGATTCTTTAAGTTTCAATCAGATCCCCCCCTCTATCCTCCTAAACGCCAGTGAGTGCAGACCCAGAAACCCCAGTTGCTCCTCATACGTCAAGCCTTTCATCCTTGCAAACATTCCTGTGAACCTCCACTGAAACCCCATCTAAAGCCAGCACATCCTCCCTTAGATACAGGGCCCAAAACTTCTCACTATATTCCAAATGCATCTCATTCTGACATCTCACTCGGAGAAAGGCATGTTTGAGCTGGAGGGTGAGGTGGGGATTGTTCGAGGCTGTGAAGTGCTGCGCTCCAATACATTCAGGGGCTAACACATGAGGCCCCTGTGTGCTGGCTGGAAGTAACCAAACAAAACAGCTTCCAATTCTCCCAAACCCTTGATCCCTGTCAATAGACGATGGAGCCCTTCCAAAGCTATATGTTTACATAGTTCAGTGGTTGGTTGTTTTGGACAAAGTCCAGAGACTCATCACTTCAAAATCCAAGTTCAGAGGCCTGGTAGCATTTGGATTGAGGCAAAGGATTTGGTTGAGGCTGAATTCGACCTTTGACACTGCACTGTCCTGCCATTTTGTGGCCCCGTCCTCAATGAAATTTTAGCGGGCTAGTTGTGGGCATCTAACCTAATTTGTCTGAGGCAGCTAATAGTGAAGTGAATTGTGGGGCTGGGGAGAATAGTTGGGGGTATGGTAGTCGCTGGCAAACAGAGGTCAGAGGTCGCAGAGTGGTAGCTGTCCAGGTATTTTCACTGGGCCCAAGATTTGGGCACTGATACTGTGTACAAACTTAGCAACACTCTCTTTCTCTCCCTCTCTCTCTTTCCCTACAACTGCCCGTGCCAATTCCATTGCTCCCAATATTAATCTCGGATGGGTGTAGTGACCTCTCACCGTGTCTCTTGATCCAAGACCTGTTTGCATAAGGAGATCTTTCCTAATCTCCCATCTTAATTTCCAAGCGAGTGTTTTGAATTGCTGTTCCCTCCCTGACTAGAGTAAGTAGACATTTCCCCATCTCTTTCTGAAGTGTAGTCATTGTAGTAATCCCACGATGTTTTAATGAAAGGCTGCAGTCAGCTTTTACACAGCAAGCTCCCATCAAACAGCAGTGTGGTGATGACCAATCTGTCTACCTGAGGAACAAAATTTTGGCAGGAAGAACCAAGGAGAACTCTCTTACTCTTGGCTTAATATTGGCTTTCATTGGCAGGGGAATTGAGTTTAAGAGCTGCAAGGTAATGCTGCAGCTCTATAAAACCCTGGTTAGACCCACACTTGGAATATTGTGTTCAGTTTTAGTCACCTCATTATAGGAAAGATGTGGAAGCTTTGGAGAAGGTGCAGAGGAGATTTACCAGGACGCTTCCTGGACTGGAGGGTAGGTCTTATGAGGAAAGGTTGAGGGAGCTAGGGGGTTTTTTCATTAGAGTGAAGAAGGATGAGAGGTGACTTGATAAAGGTATGCAAGATGCTGAGAGGCATAGACAGAGTGGATAGCAAGAGACTTTTTCCCAGGGTGGAAATGACTATTACGAGGGGGCATAATTTTAAGGTGACTGGAGGAAGGTATAGGGGAGATGTCAGAGGTAGGTGCTGCACACAGAGAGTGGTGGGTGTGTGCAATGCGCTGCCGGCAGTGGTAGTGGAGTCAGATACTTTAGAGACTTTTAAGCGACTCTTAGATAGGCACATGGAGGATAGTAAAACGTAGGGTATGCAGGGTAGATTGATCTTAGTAGGATAATAGGTCAGCACAACATTGTGGGCTGAAGGGCCTATACTGTGCTGTACTGTTCTATGTTCTATGTACTCTTCTTTGAAGTCATGCAATGGGATCAATCTAGACCTGAAACATTAACTCTGTTTGTCTCTGCTGCCCAGAGCTCCTGAACATTTACCTCTTCCACATCAGATTCTGAGCACAAGCAAGTTTTCTTGTTGTAATGGTAAACAATCTCACGCTCCTTCATATGATCGGGATATAGTGAGAAACTGAGACGTAAGGAGTTTGCCAGGATCATCTAAGGAGTTAAATTCAAAGATGAGATCATTCAAATAAATTGACCACGGAAATTTCTGGATTCAAAGAAACAAATGGGATGTCTGTCAGCAAAACTGGATCTGGCCATTTGAGCCTTTCTGACCTATATGTAACTCCAGTCCACTGTCTAATTTGGGCAGAATGGTCTGCTCTTGCAGCTATAGATGGGAAGGGCCTTCCATCTGGGTGCTGCTGGTGTAGCCAAAGCCAAGCCAGAATTCAGTGTAAGGTGGGACAGCCCAGAGTGGATTTTCCTTCCCGGGGCCAATTAAGGCCCTTCAGTGGACAGTTGATAACCAGTTAAAGGCCTCATCTGACCACTGTTGGGATTGATTGAGAGCGGATGGGCCTGTTGCTATGTGGCATGCACTGACACAGAAACCAGGCAGAATCTCATCTTGGAAATTGGAGGGGGACTAGTGGAGTTGGAATGCAGATCAATGAAAGCCGATCACTGCCTGATCCAAAGACTGGATATTGGGAAAGGAAAGGAAAGGACTGATAAGAAACACACTTCCACACCCATACCTCCAATTCCCTCGGCCCCTCGCTCTCCATCACCTACCCCTCCCCGCTACATTGGCCATCCCTCAGTCCGACCCCTGACCACACCTTGGCCCTCCTCACCCGACCTACCCCTCTCCTTCTCCCTTTGGTCCTTTCTGGGAATGACCCCTCCCCATAGCCATTGCAGTTTCCTACCTCCCTCTCCATTGAGTTTCCCCGTGACCTATCCCTGCCCTTTCCCCTTGGCCGTCCCCATGACATACCCCTGCCCGCTCCCCTTGGCCCTCCCCGTGACCTACCTATTGAATTCAAGTTTCACCATCTGCTTTGGTGGGATTCGAACACAGGTCCCCAAAAACTTAACTGGGTCTCTGTATAAATAATCTAGTGACAATTCCACACCCATTACTTCCCTGGACTCTTGTACCTCTAACCCCTCCAGAAAAAGCAGGAGGCATTGGGCATTGAAGTGGGGAGCAATACAGTTGACACAGGGATGGACTTTCTTGTTGTCACTAAGTCACAGATATTTTAAGACTGACTTATCACTTAATAAAGTGTGGTCAAATTAAAAATTCCACTGTCGTTTTGCTGAAGAGCAGAAAAAGGCAAGTAATTCTGGAATGTTGAATGAGGTGCTGAAATAAGTCTCATTGATAGACTCGATCAAGATTGACACATGAAGAATGAACAGGTCTAGCTTTGTCTTTTGTATAAAGGCCCTGTCACAAATACTGTTTGCTGAAGCTCTGTAAATCTCCACAGAGTGCCATTGATCAACTCGCTGCTCTGACAGCAAACAATTACTGTGCGTCGTCAGAGGGTTCATGGTGTGTGGTGCTGATTGTCACATCGATAACATACGCAAAACATTCAATGTTTTGTCTGCTTTGCACAGATTGTTCCAATTGGAGATTAGCCCTACAGCTTGTAGTTTTTTGTAACAGTATCTTAATTTTTGGTGACCTTTCACTCAGCCTACCAGGAGGCCACTTGGCCCAGTTTGAGATAGCACTGGATCTTTGAGAGAGAGCTAGCTCGTTAGTCCCCCTCTGTCGCCATAGCGCTGCAATGTTCTTTCCTTTCAAGTATTCATCTAATTCCTTTTAAAGATTTTCATTTGAATCTGCTCCCATTGCCCTTTCAGGGAATGTTTTCTTACTGAGTTGAAGAAATTTCCCTCATATCCTCCTGCAGTTCTACTGCAAATTATCATAAATATGTGTCCCTTCATAACAGACCTTTCTGTTTCCTGGTGTCTTCATAAACCCCTTGTAATTTTTGAAGAACTCAACTATATCTACAGTTAATCTGAGATCAGAGGGTGGTAAATCTTTAGGATTCTCTATCCCAGAGGGCTGTGGAGGCTCAGTCACTAAGTATGTTCGAGAGACAGATTTCTAGTTACTAATGACATCAATGTGTACAGGAACATAGGAACAAGAGGTGACCATTCAGCCCCTCAAGCCTGTTCCATCATTCAGTGAGATTGTGGCTGATCTGAGGCATAACTCCATTGACAAATAGAGATGATGTGGGAATGTGGTGTTGAGGTAGACGATCAGCCATGATCTAATGGCAGAGGAAGCTTGAGGGGCTGAATGGCCTTTTTTGATTGTTCCTGCGATTGCAGAGCGGTGTGGAGGGCTCTGAAGAGGAAGCAACCCCTCTCCTCCTGGTACACAGACCCTGCTGACAGGCAATTAACACAGCACCTCAGATAACAAGCATGGGGCTGGATGAACACAGCAGGTCAAGTAGC
>JAHRHZ010000098.1:39535052-39571402 GCA_024137785.1 Ginglymostoma cirratum
CAGCAGGTCTGGCAGCATCTGTGAAGAGAAATCAGAGTTAACGTTTCAGCTCCGGTAACCCTTCCTCAGAATTGTTCTGAGGACCGGACCCGAAACGTTAACTCTGATTTCTCTTCACAGATGCTGCCAGACCTGCTGAGCTTTTCCAGCAACTTCTGTTTTTGATTTGACTCGTGTTGCTTTATCAGAGGCCTTTAAGACGGATGACACAACAACTGCTTTCTAGATTCTAGAGAGATTCTCCATCTCCAGATCTACATGTTAGTCCCAGAATTGAACGTGCTTTCTCTGTTTGAAAACATTTCAAACTACATGTTAAGTCAGAGGATAAGTGGGGAAAAAAGAGCATGACATTGTTAAGATGAACTCCACACTCTCATTTATGCAAATATTTATCACGCGGTAAACAGAAGGATATATGCGGTACATATAAACAATGACAGACAGCTGTGAATAAGCTAAGGAAAAAGCTCCACAATAGAGGGCCCTCAGATGGCAGCATAAATCAGAATGAGTTTACTACAACTCGACTAGTTTACAATGTAATCTGAACTCAGAGATTTGTGTAACTGGTGCCGTTGTTCATTATCTAAATAGGATTGACGTAATACAAAGCTTTTTATTTCTGTGCCTGAGAGCGCCTTGTGTTTGGACGTGGTGTGCTCGCATTTTTGGCGAAAGCAGCTCCCAAAATCTTTGCAATGTGTTTTTTGTGCAGACCGTGCCTACACTGGAGTCATCTGTGCAGATTCTGGGGGAGATGGCAGTGGGGGAATAATCAGAGCACTCATTGAACCTCAGAATCTTTTGAATTCTGCTTATTTTGATTTCCTTGACCCGGCACCATGCTTTCAGCTGGCTGGGCCTCACACTCTGAAATTCCCTCAAACGCAACACCACGCTGTCCTCTTTAAGATGGTCCTTGACTTATCTAACAAAAAGGTAAGTGGCTTCTGGAAACCTGAAACAAAAACAGAAATTGTTGGAGAAACTCAGCAGGTCTGGCAGCATCCAGTGGACGGAGAAACAGAGTTAATGTTTTGAGTCCGGTGACCCTTCTTCGGAACTCACTTGACTTATCCCCTTGACCTCTGCCCTAATAAGACCATAAGACCATAAGACATAGGAGTGGAAGTAAGGCCATTTGGCCCATCGAGTCCACTCCGCCATTTAATCATGGCTGATGGGCATTTCAACTCCACTTACCCGCACTCTCCCCGTAGCCCTTGATTCCTTGCGAGATCAAGAATTTATCAATCTCTGCCTTGAAGACATTCAACGTCCCGGCCTCCACTGCGCTCCGTGGCAATGAATTCCACAGGCCCACCAATCTCTGGCTGAAGAAATGTCTCCTCGTTTCCATTCTAAATCAACCCCCTCTAATTCTAAGGCTGTGCCCACGGGTCCTAGTCTCCCCACCTAACGGAAACAGCTTCCCAGCGGCAACCCTTTCTAAGCCATGCATTATCTTGTAAGTTTCTATTAGATCGCCCCTCAACCTTCTAAACTCTAATGAATACAACCCCAGGGTCCTCAGCCGTTCATCGTATGTTACCTTCTCGATATGTTCTCTTAAAATCACATTTTGTTTGACAATGGTGAAGGAGCCTTGATGCAGTCTATTTAGGCAGCAGAGCTATATAAAAACAAATTGTTGTTGTGGTGCTGCTGCAATTGACCTCAGGACCCCTATGTTAGAACTGGAAGGGAGGATATGGCCTTTCTTATCTGGGATGTGACCAGAAGTCAAGTTTCACAATGAACTCCCAGATAAAGATGAACCATCTGTTTTCTCTCTCCACGGACCTGCTGAGTTTCTCCAGCATTTGTTTGTTTAAGATGGGGTGACACAGTGGCTCAGTGGTTAGCACTGCTGCCTCAGAGCACCAGGGTCACACCTCTGGGTTCGATTCCAGCCTCGGGCAACTGTCTGTGCGGAGTTTGCACATTCTCCCCATGTCTGTGTGGGTTTCCTCCCACAGTCCAAAGATGTGCAGCTTAGGGTGGATTGGCCATGCCAAATTGCCCGTAGTGTTCAGGGATGTGTAGATTAGGTGGGTTATAGGGGGATGGGTCTGGGTGGGATGCTTTGAGGGTTGGTGTGGACTTGTGGGGCTGAAGGGCCTGTTTCCACACTGTAGGGATTCTATGATTCTATCCTTGTACACCAGGACCTCTGATGAGAATGCAGACTCACACTCTCCTGACCAAAGCCCCCTCCTTTTCATGGACAGAAATTCAAGAGTCTCCAGTCAGAATCCTTCTGTCCACAGAAGGAGAATTCTCAGCAGGAACCTGCAAATGTTTCCATTTGTGGGACAGCCTAGAGCTAGAGACCAATGAACACAAACAGACATTCAGAGAAGAATTTCACCTCTCTGCCATAACGTAGTCAAAGGAAAACTCAATAATTGCAAGACAGAGGGAAGAATACAAGATATTGTTGACAGAACAGACGAACGTTTGAGTTAGGGACTGAAGTAAATTATTCAGCCCCCACCCCGAGAGCTGCTCCACCGTTCAGTAAGGTCACAGCTGATTGGATTACAGCCTCAAATCCACATCACAACCCCCTTTCCCCTCTGGCACTGATAATCTTTAACTTTCTCATTCTTTCAGAATCTGCTGACCTCTGCCTTGCACAGTGATGCCACCTCCACCTTTCGGTGCGAAGAAAATTCCGGACTGTCCGTTCTGAAGAAGGGTCACCGGACCCGAAACGTTAACTCTGTTTTCTCCTTCACAGATGCTGCCAGACCTGCTGAGCTTTTCCAGCAACTTCGTTTTTGTAGCTCAGTGGTTGGCACTGCTGCCTCACAGCGCCAGGGACCTGGGTTCGATTCCACTCTCGGGTGACTGTCTGTATGGAGTTTGCACATTCTCCCCGCGTCTGTGGGGTTAGCTGGATTGGCCATAGAACAATACAGCGCAGGACAGGCCCTTCTGCCCTCGATGTCGCATCGACCCGTGAACCATCATCATCCATAGGCTTATCCAAGGACTGTTTAAATGCCCCTAATGTGGCTGAGTTAAATTGCTAAATTGCCCCATAGTGTCCAGGCACGTGTGGGCCTATGGCGATGGGGTTGGTGCGGACTTGATGGGCCGAATGGCCTCTTCCTTAACGGGAAGGATTGTATATGTTCCTATGGTGGTCTTGAGACAAAGAGACCGGGAGGGAGGAGGGGAGCTCCTAACTGCTAGGGCCCCTGTAAAACACACAAGTGGCACTCAGTGTGAGGGTTAAATAGTTGGGATGAAAGTGTAGCACCAGAACGAGGGGTTGACAAAGAATTGTAAATGTAGCATGTAGAATTATCCAGCGGGGTGGGTGACCTGTTGGAGTTGCCTGTGTTTCAGTGGAAGGCGCTCTCACCTCTGAGTCAGATAGTCACACATTGGAATCTTACAGAGACTACAAAACCAGTTTGAACAGTGCAGGTTCCTCAATTCGCTTCCTGTTGTGTCTCGGCAGAAGCAGGGAGGTTCTCGAATACCAATGGGGTCAAAGGTTGCTGGGGGTAGGCAGGCAAAATGGCTGCAATCAGATCAGCCATGATCGTACAGAATGGGGAAGCAGTCAAGGGGCTGAATGGCCTGCTCCTTCTTCTAATTTGTTTATACAAAGAGCAACGGTAGTCCATATAATAAAATTCATTCAATAAAATCTCAGCTGGTCTGATGGTTTAGAGGAATATGGACCAGATTATTGTAGAATACCTGGTCAGCATGGACAAGTTGGACCGAAGGTTCTGTATCCATGCTGTACAACTCTGACTCTATGTACCATGTTCTGAAGAAGGGTCTAGGCCCGAAATGTCAGCTTTCCTGCTCCTCTGATGCTGCTTGGCCTGCTGTGTTCATCTAGCTCTACACCTTGATATCTCTATGTACTGTACATTCCTTTATATCCCTGATAATCTTTCACCCTTCCCTCCCCGATATGTATATTCAAATAAGCAGCAGTTAATGACTTCATATTCACTTGTGGGACATGGGTGTCGCTGGCTGGGCCCAGCATTTATTACCCGCCCCTAGTTGCCCGTTGAGAAAGTGCGGGTGAGCTGCCTTCTTGAACCACTGCAGTCCGACTGCCTGTGGGTAGACCCAGAACGTTCCTTCGCACAGTTCCCCAGTTATCCTCTCACTTTCTGCTGGATTCTGACCTCTTCAATGACCTTGCAAATGCTACCATATTTATTTTCGTAAATGCCAGCGACCCGAAGTATCTCACTGTGACTGTGAAAATATTGCTTTTGACTCAGGTGGCTAATAACACAGACGCTGATTTCAGGAGGCGAGAGAGTGCCTTTAGCAGCTGAACACGGTCACGCCTGATGGGTTTTATTGACAGGCTGGGAAACTGCCTGACAGCAGTGAAATAGAACCGTCCCTACCCAGCTTTCTGGAGCAGCAGCTATCGGAGGTAACTGAGAGTGTAGAATCATTCTGGGTCCATTCACAAAGTCACTGTACAGCCCATTATTCAGTAAGTTCCAGACAAGGATTTGCTGCACTGTAGGTGCAGCTCAGTTCGGAGGGAGGCGAGGAGTAAAGGGCAGTGTGAGGGTGATGACCACCCCTGAGGGGATTGTTAAAGAATCCCCCAAAAAGAGTTAAGGGAGCTCTGAGATAACAAGGTGTAGAGCTGGATGCTCTTCTGATGCTGCTTGGCCCGCTGTGTTCATCCAGCTCTACACCTTGTCACCTCAGATTCTCCAGCATCGGCAGTTCCCACGATCTCTAAGGGCGCTCGTCCCGGTTTCCTGGTTCCCCCCACCCCCCGCAGCGCTGTCCCCCTAATGATCTTATTGTCGCCTCATTGCCGGTGTGTGTGTGTGTGTGTGTGTGGGATCTTGCTGAGCCCACCTTTGGCAGCGGCGCTTCCCGAGCGATGTCTGCGGCCCCACACTTTCAAAAGCACCACACTGGCCGGGAGGCGTTGCAAAGTCCTGGGGAGGAGCAAGGGTGCTACGCAAATGCAAGTCTTCGCTTTCCTGCCGTCCCTCCAGGACCCTGGAGTGGGGGAGGTGGAGGGGGGGGGGGGGGCCCCCCCCAGGCTCTCGATCTGAGGGGGTTGTGGGTGGGGGTGGGGTGTCTCCGCACTGCAATCAGGATGGACTGGTCTCTGTCACTGATGCCAGGGAGAGGGAACGGAAAGACTCTCAGAACGACTTTGAGAAAGCAGAAGGTGCATTTCTATACTTCCCCTTCACAGGTTCCACCCTTCTGCTGTGTAGCCACTTCTGTCATGAAGGAAGCGCAGCAAGATCCCACAGTGGCATTTGATTTTGATTCTTTGGTTGCTTGGCCGAGTGACTAATATCAGTCAGTAAAGAGGCGGGGGAGAAATCTCACACACCCCCAACTCTTCTGATTGGCTATTGTTGGTTGAGGGCATCAAGGATTACAGGTTACCCAAGGTGGGTAGATACTCACACACTTACTGTAAATCGAGAGGCTGAATGGCCTCCTATTCCAATCTCCCTCCATTACACAAACAGTGCCCAGATCCTGAAATGGGTACCATCTACAAGATGCGCTGCTGAAATTCACCAAAGATCCTCAGACAGTATCTTCCAAACCCATGACCACTTCCATCTAAAGGGAGAAGGGCAGCAGATGCATGGGAACACCACACCCTCCGAGCCATTCCCCATCTTGACTTGGAAATATGTCGCCGTTCCTTCGCTGTCACTGGGTCAAAACTCTGGTATTCCGCCCTCTAAGGGCATTGTGGGTCAACCCGCAGCACGTGGACTGCAGCGGTTCAAGAAGGCAGCTCACCCTCACCTTCTCAAGGGGCAACTAGGGACGGGTAATAAATGCTGAGCCCGGCCAGCGATGTCCCATGAGTAAATAAAAAGAAAAACCGGTTGATAGAGTGTCAGTTTAATATTGTAAAAGAAAGAGGAGCACTCCAACAACAGTGAACTCCATTGGTCAGTGCTGGACTATTTGTTGGCATGATAATGTAGCCTTGGAATATAACCTCTCACATTGTTGTATACAGTGCAAAAGTTACTGAGGTTCGAGGGATTTAAGGCAAAGGGTCCGAAGGTGATGGGGGAGCTCTCAGTATTGAGCTAGGGTCGTGGTGTCTTTGGTTGAAGTCCCACTTTAAAAACATCAATGTCAAGGCCGTTGGTCCTGGGCACTACGGAGGGAGTGAGATTGTGAGGGAGTGAGATATTGAGGATGTGAGGGAGTGAGATATTGAGGATGTGAGGGAGTGACGGACTGAGGGAGTGAGGTTCTGAGGGACTGAGGGAGTGAGATATTGAGGGAATGAGGTGTTGAGGGAGTGTGGGAGTGAGGGAATGAGGTGTTGAGGGAGTGAGGCATTGAGATGACGGTGCCTCACCTGTGACTGGAGGGGTTTGACGGTCAGTACCAGGGCTGCTGTTTTCTTGTCCCCTAGCCCCTCACCAGCCTGGGGCACATCTCATCCGGACATGCAGATTGGTCCACTTTTAATCCCTCTGGTACCTCCTCACTCTCTCTCTCTTTGTTAACTCCATTCAATATCTCCCACTGTTCCACCTCATGTCCGTACCTGAGTCTCCCTTTTCTATCATGGAGACCGAAACAAATTATTCTTTGAGGACTGTACCCATGGGTACCGGTTGCACACATTCTGCCATTGTCCCTAATAGGCCCTACTCTTTCCCTAAGTATTCACTCGCTCTTTAACTATACCCCTTGACATTTTCTTTCATTCTTCATGTCAATGCTCTCTCATTCATGCTCTTTGCTTTCCTCATTCCCTTTTTACTCATTCCCTGCACTTTTTAATGGTCCTCCAGGGACTCTGTCATATTGAACCCTTGGTATCTACTGTAAGTTGCATTATGCTTTGGGACATCTGACGATCGTGAAAGGTGCTACACAAATGCAAGTCTTTCTGACATCGCAGTGTATCTGTTGAAATGATCAAAGGCCAAGTTAAGGACTGGCTGCAGGGTCCACCATCTCGTGGTCAATCTGGGAACTGCCGGGCATTGTCCACATGCAGCAAGAACAGAAATTGCTGGAAAAGCTCAACAAGTCTGGCAGCACCTGTGGAGAGAGATCAGAGTTAATATTTCGGGTCACGTGCCTCTTCCTCCGTTCTTCCGGTTTTTATTGTCCATGTGTAGGTTGTGTTACAAGGACTTGCAAGGGTTCAAATTTTCAATAACAATAGGAAATGGACCAAGTGTGGGTAAATGAGGTTAGTTCAGTTTGGTGTTTGTTGCTCAGTGCTAACATGATGGGCCGAAGGGCATGTTACTTTGATGTATGACTCATTTAGCAGAAGCAAATTACTGCCTGTTTCTCCCCACAGGATTCACTGTCTGGGTCTGCTCTCTTTCAGCCCGTTTGCTGCAAATTATAACCCTTAGGCTAACACTCTTGCCTGTCTGGGTCAGTTATTGGTAGGTGGGGTCAAGTCTCACTCAGTTAACATAGCACACACTGTGGCTGGTACTCCTGTGCAGTACTGAGGGAGTGCTGCATTGCAATGGTGCCATCTTTTAGATGAGCAATTCAGTTCCTGGGATCTGTCTGCAGAAGGTGGATGCCGGAGGCCTCAATGGGATATCTGAAGGGACAGCAGTGAAAGGCTCCTGATCTTCAATCGTAGAGTCATACCGGACTGGAAACATTTACTCCGCAGAGACTGCTTGAGAATTTTCCCTGCATTTTCTGTCTTTATTTGAGATCTCCTGGGTGTTCTAGCTGACATTTATCCATCAATGAGCTGATTTTCTGGTTGTTACCAAATCGATTGATAATTAATTTATTGGGCGGCACGCTGGCTCAGTGGTTAGCACTGCTGCCTCACATTGACAGGGACCCAGGTTTGATTCCACCCTCGGACGACTGTCTGTGTGGAGTTTGCACATTCTCCCCGTGTCTGTGTGGGTTTCCTCCGGGTGCTCCAGTTTCCTACTGCAGGCCAGGTGGATTGGCCTTGCTAAGTAGCCCATAGTGCCTAGGGATGTGCAGGCTGGCTATAGGAAATGCAGGGATATAGGGATGTAGGGATCTTGGTGTTCTGGTTTCCTCCCACAGTCCAAATGATGTGCAAGTTAGGTGGATTGGTCATGCTAAATTACCCCATGGTGTCTAGGGATGTGTAGGTTAGCTGTGGAAAATATAAGGTCTGGGTGGGATGCTCTTCAGTGTGGACTTGTTGGGCTGAATGGCCTGTTTCCACACTGCAGGGACTCCATCAATCTATCTAAATGAGAGCTGAGCTTGTACAAGATTCTTCGGGGGAATGAGAGGTTGAGAGACTGTTCTCCCCTTGAGTGAGAGTCTAGGACCAGAGGGAATAATCTCAGGATAAGGAGTCGCACATTTAGGATAGAGATGAGGAGGAATTTCTTTCTCAGGAGGAATGGAGTGAATCTGTGGAATTCTTTGCCACAGAGGGCCGTCGAGGCTGGGTCATTGAATGTATTCAAGACTAAGATAGATTTTAATCAGTAAGGGAATCAAGAGGTACAAGGAAACAACAGGAAAGTGGAAGGTGAGGATGATCAGATCCCTCTTCATCTAACTGAATGGGGAAGCAGACTTGATGGGCTGAATGGCCTACTTCTGCTCCTACGTTGCATGGTCTTACGGACAAAGATTGAAGTTGGGTACAGAGAGCTGAAATGTGGATTGGTCAGGATCTCCTGAACACAGGGCTAGTCGAGAGGGGCTGAATGATTTCTTCCTTTTCCCAACATTAAGAGGTGACTACAAACGGAATGCATTGGAATACCAGCTTGCATCAAGACTCCGTATTTTAACCCAGAGTCTGCTCATCTGTAAATCAACTTGCAGTTTTATTGAGATAACAAGCATGGGGCTGGATGAACACAGCAGGTCAAGCAGCATCATAGGAGCAGGAAAGCTTGACGTTTCGGGCCTAAACCCTTCATCAGTTTTATTGTTTGTGATTACTTCCAGAAACAGCAGGAACTGTTGGGGGTTACCAGCACTACGGTATAAAATGCATTAGTTCGACCTTCATTAACAAGAGGATTACAAATGTAAGTGTGAGAGAATTCACTCGAGTTCTGTAAGAACTCAGTATAACACTGATGTCAGACAGATCAGTGACTACTTGTTACCTCCACAGTCACATCTGAAGCTGTGCAATGAATGCTGTTCTGATTTTCAGTTTTAGCTTTGTACCCTTACAGTCAGGATTAATTGGTGCCGAGCAACTTAAATTCATTCTGAGTGTGTCAGCCAAGGGACGTTCCCTTAAGCATCAGCTTAAATACGCCGTCACACATAAATCAGCCTGAGCTCCCTGCAGTAAGCATTCCAACTGAAAATCGAAACACAGCCCATTTATGCCCTTTCTAATCGAGACTAGAAGCCTGAGGGTGGCTCACAGGCCAGGAGACAGATTTAGAAAGACAGAACTTGTTTCTCTATAAAGCAGTACACAAAAATTACATTAAGATATTGTTTATTTTTAAACATCTTGTAACATGAACCTTCCAGGCAGTTCCGGGTTTCACTAAAAGATGAGGAATCTGCTGCTGGAGGTGGGGAGTAAATTGTCAATTCTCCTCAACACATCTAAAATCTTCTGGATTAAAATATTTATCTTTTCAACAGTCCTCTGATCAAAGTCAGGAGATCAAAGGCAAGGAGTACATTTTCTCCTTTAGCTCAATAAGACTGAGGAGCAGAGTAGGCCAATCAGCCATTGACTCTGCTCCACCATGTCTGATCTGATTGTTCCCAACTCCACTTTCCTGCCTTTTCCCTGTAATTTTTGATTCGCTCACTGATTGAAGCTCTGTCTGTCTCAGCCCTGAGTGTAGTTAATGACCCAGCTTTGACAGCCCTCTGCGGTAAAGAATTCCACAGGTTCAGACACCTCTGAAAGAAAAAATTCCGGCCAGTGAGATTATTTTTCCACATTATGCCCCATTTGTAAGATTTTTGCCCATTCATTCCCCCCTATGTTTATCCATGTGCAACCACCTTATATCCTCAACACAAAATACCTTCCAACGGACTTCTGTGTCATCTTCACTTCCCTTGTTGATATAAATTGTGAAAATTTGACAACACAGACCTGTCTGGGACCCCACTTGTCGCATCCTGTGATTCAGAATAATTGAGAAGTCACACGACACCAGGTTATAATCCAACAGGTTTATTTGAAATCACAAGCTTGCGGAGCCACGCTCCTTCATCAGATGAAGCTCCGAAAGCTTGTGTTTTCAAATAAACCTGTTGAACTATTACCTGGTGTCGTGTGACTTCTGACCTTGTCCACCCTAGTCCAACACCAGCACCTTTAATCAGAATAATTGATACATACTCTCGTACATTCCCCATCTCTGTCTTAAATGGGTGACCCTTTACTCTGAGATAGTGCCCTCTGGTCCTAGATTCTCCTATCAGAGGAAGCAATTTCTCCACTTCTACTGTCTACACGAACGCAAATACAAACCAGATGAGCTGAGTGGTGTGTTCCTGTTCTGTAGCTGTTAATGAATCTATGTTCAAAATAAAAGAGAGAATATCACCAGGAAGAAAACATTCAGAAAATCACTAACTGCGGTGATTAACAGGGCTTGACAGCCTCAATTGATTATTATTGAGTGTTTGAGCAATGGCTGTAGCTTCGTCCACAGTTTCGACACTGATTTCCAACACATCCCTCTCTGTAAAAGGAAAGCTGCAGATAATCTTTATGATGAGCACAGTGTTTACCTTTGGCTTTGTGGCTTCAGATCAGATGTGAAGAAATGTTAATATCCTAAACCACGACAAATCCCCTAAGGGCTGCTGAGAATTTGACCTTTCTCCTGAAAGTTATGCTCGAATCTTTGGGAGCAGACAGCAGGGAAACCAAAGAGTCCAGGCTGATGAAAGGTCAGTATTCTGACTGACGAGCTGGGGAAGTCTGTCTGGGATTGTAATTTTGTCTTGAATGAACGTTTTATTGGATGTTTCCTGTTAAATGTCAGAATGTTTGATGATGAAATTGTGGGAATTGTGGACTAATGTAAAGAGAGCCTCGTCCCATTTAACATGTCTCAAATGAACATGTAGATGTTTCAGTGCCTGAACACAGCTCTGTTTATGAGTGATGGATTGTCATTCATGCTGTCCCTCACTGTCACACGCAGTCCAGCTTACCTGCTATCTAGTTCCATGCTCTTTGTCCAAGAGTCACCTGTTTCAGGTCTTTGACAACTGGTCTGAGGGTGAAACAAAAGCAGAAATTGCTGAAGCCCTAGGATCGGGGAATCCAAAACTAGAGGGCATAGGTTAAAGGTGAGAGAAGAAAGATTTAAAAGGAACCTTAGGGGCAACTTTTTCACGCAGAGGGTGGCGTGTATGGAATGAGCTTTCAGAGGAAGTGGTGGAGGTTGGTATAATTACAACATTTAAAAGGAATCTGAATAGGAAGGATTTAGAAGGATATGATCCAAATGCTGGCCAATGAGATTAGGTCAGATTGGGATGTTTGGTTTGCATAGACAAGTTGAACTGAAAGGTCATTTCCGTGCTGTACGACTCTATCACTTTATAACTCTATGTCTGGCAGCATCTATGGAGAGAGAAACAGAGTTAATGCTCCTAATTCAGTGACCCTTCTACAGAACTCAGTGAAGGGTCAGTGGATTCAAAATGCTAACTGTGTGTGTCTCTCTCTCTCTCTCCACTGAATCGCTGAGTTTCTCTGACAGTTTGTTTTGTTTCAGATTCCCAGCCTCTGCAGTTCTTTCAGCTTTTTGTTTAGTCTGAGAATGACGTCACTCTTTGGGTTAAGGCCCCAAGACACATCGTGACCCAGAGCCAAGTGTCTCAGAGAAAGCCCCTCAGGTCCCCTGAAACACACAGCCTGCATTTGTAAAGCACCTCTCACCACTGCTGGATCAACCAAAACGCTTGACAGCTTTATCGAAGCATAGCCGTTGTTGTAATGTAGGAAACGTGGAAGCCAGTTTTCACACAGCAAGGTCTTTTAGGGCAGCAGTGTGACAGTGAGCAGATCAGCACTGCTGATTGTGGGGAAATCTATCAGTCAGCACACTGGTAACAGCTCCCTGCCCTTTTACACAATATGGCCATGGAAAGATTTATTTCCACCTGAGAGAACGATGGGATTTGACTTCAAAGAAAAAAGGCTCCATTTCTGACAGCTCAGTGCTCCCTTAGTCCTGGTCTTGGGGCAAAATTATAAGGCTATAATTAGATATTAGGAGCTCTTGTGCATTGGTAATGTCCCTACCTCTGACTCAGACTCAAATCCCAGAGGTGTGTCATTACATATCTGGAAGCACTAATTAAAAACTATCCATAATGATAAGGTTTTAATCTTTTCAGTTAATAATAATTCTATTTGCTGCTGAGAGGTGTTACTTAATTATCTGTTATGTCCATCTAAAAGTTCCTTCTCTCCACCATAGCAGTACAAACCCTGCTCCCTTCTGGTTTCGTCAGACTGTTTTGGACATGGTCCAGGACACCAGGGAGCAGAGTTGCTCAGAAAAGAAAACAAGGAAATAGGTTGTTGCTCTTTCCTGAGTGTGTAGCTCCCAGCTTGCTCAGATTTCAGCTAAAAAGCACAGGCTGGTTGGGGGGGAAGGCAGAGGGGACTGAGATCACAAGCCTCTGGCAAGGTCAGTATTAATTACAGTCAGCGGTTTCAGGACGCACCCAGTGTCTTGAAGACTGACATGGGCGGAATTGTTGGATTACAGCATTTCGCCTGCTCCATGTTGATTCTGACGCTGCGTATAGGATGATAAAATCACAGAGTCGCTACAGTGTGGAAACAGGCCATCAACCCTCCAAAGAGCATCCCACCCAGTCCCACCCCTGTAACCCTGCATTTCCCATGGCTCACCAACCTAACCTGCACATCTTTGGACTGTAGGAGGAAACTGGAGCGCCCGGAGGAAACTCACACAGACACGGGGAGAACGTGCAAACCCCACACAGTCAGTTGCCCGAGGGTGGAATCAAACCCGGGTCCCTGGTGCTGTGAGGCAGCAGTGCTAACCACTGAGCCACCGTGCCACACAGTGTATGATTTACCTGACACTTTTCAGGCAAGATCAAGTAGGTTCACCTATCTCTACAGGAGGTGGGGATAGATTTCACAGTGGGGTTGGTTGGGTGGGTGGAGATTAGGGTAATTTGTCCCTGAATAGGGGTCTGGGGGCAGTTTGTCCCCAGATGGTGGTTGGGGATAGTTTGCCACTAGTCAGGGGGTGAGGACAGTTTGTCCTGGGGAGGATGGGGACAGTTTGTCCCTGGACTGAGGGTGGCTGCAGGGAGATATTTAGGGAAGTTGAACTCCCAGGTCAGTGAGTGAGCCTAACTGGCCAGTGTCATAACTCTGCTTGGACATATCCCTGGAGATATCGTCACATGACCTCTTGCCTTCCACTGAGTGCCCAGTGCAAACAGGCTCCTTTCACTGCCTGCTCTTTGTTATAAACTGAGCTATTCAAACGGTGAGGTCCCGGAGGACTGGAGAATTGCTAATGTTGTCCCCTTGTTTAAGAAGTGTAGCAAGGATAATCCAGGTAATTATAGACCGGTGACCCTGACGTCAGTGGTGGGGAAGCTGGTGGAGAAGATACTGAGGGATAGGATCTAATTACATTTGGAAGAAAATGGTCTTATTGGAGATAGGCAGCATGTGTGGGGAAAGTCATGTCTTACCAACTTGATAGAATTCTTTGAGGAAGTGACAAAGTTGATAGATGAGGGAAGGGCTGTAGATGTCGTATACATGGACTTCAGTAAGGTGCTTGATAATATGGTAGGCTGATGGAGAAAGTGAAGTCACAAGGGGTCCAGGGTGTACTAGCTAGATGGATAGAGAACTGGCTGGGCAACAGGAGACAGAGTGTTGTAGTGGAAGGGAGCTTCTCAAAATGTAGACCTGTGACCAGTGGTGTTCCACAGGGATCCGTGCTGGGACCACTGTTGTTTGTGATATACATAAATGATCTGGAGGAAGGTATAGATGGTCTGATTAGTAAGTTTGCAGATGACACTAAGATTGGTGGAGTAGCAGATAGTGAAGGGGACTGTCGGACAATGCAGCAGAATATAGATAGATTGGAGAGTGGGGCGGAGAAATGGCAGATGGAGTTCAATCCAGGCAAATGCGAGGTGATGCATTTTGAAAGATCCAGTTCAAGAGCGAACTATACGGTAAATGGAAAAGCCCTGGGGAAAATTGATGCACAGAGAGCTCTGGGTGTTCAGGTCCATTGTACCCTGAAGGTGGCAACGCAGGTCGATAGAGTGTTCAAGAAGGCATACGGCATGATTTTATTCATCGGACTGGGTACTGAGTACAAGAGTTGGCAGGTCATGTTGCAGTTGTATAGGAATTTGGTTCGACCATGTTTGGAATACTGCGTACAGTTCTGGTCGCCACATTACCAAAAGGATGTGGGTGCTTTGGATAGAGTGCAGAGGAGGTTCACCAGGATGTTGCCTGGTATTGAGGGTGCTAGCTATGAAGTGAGGTTGAGTAGATTAGGATTATTTACATTAGAAAGATTGAGGTTGAGGGGGGACCTGATTGAGGTCTACAAAATCATGAGAGGTATAGACAGGGTGGATAGCAAGAAGCTTTTTCCCAGAGTGAGGGACTCAATTACTAGGGATCATGATTTCAAGGTGAGAGGGGAAAAGTTTAAGGGAGATATGCGTGGAAAGTTCTTTACGCAGAGGGTGGTGGGTGCCTGGAACGTATTGCCAGCGGAGGTGGTAGAGGCGGGCATGATAGCATCATTTGAGATGTATCTGGACAGATACATGAATGGGCAGGGAGCAGAGGGATACAGATCCTTGGAAAGTAAGCGACAGGTTTAGATAGAGGATCTGGATTGGCGCAGGCTTGGAGGGCCGAAGGGCCTGTCCCTGTGCTGTAATTTTCTTTGTTCTTTGTTCTTTGCACAACGATTGAAATCAATGTATAATTTGGTGCCCAGGTTTTAGCTGCTACCATGGTTCCCAGAGTCTTCAATTCCCGGAGAGGCCAGATGAATTTTGCAGAGTTGGCAACCCCCTAATGCTGGCACAGATATGATAGGCCAATTGGCCTCTTTCTGCACCGTCGTCTTTCTATTGTCATGGGAGTGGCGATGGTGATGGAGGACACTGAGCACGGAATGTGGAGCATTCAACCCGAACTTCCCTGGAGAAAATGGGGTTTCTAGGGGAAGGAGACCTTATGGGGAGAAGGATTTAACAAAAGGATTTCCTCGACCAGCTGTAAGACACAGGCTCAATTCGATATAAATACTGTGTCTCCCTTGTTAAATCTTAATTTCTCTTCATGTTTGTAATGTCCTGATGCCAGTGGAATATTAAAGAAAAATCCCTGCTTCATGATTTTTGGGCTGTCTCTGTGTTTAAATCTCATGATACATTTTGCTTCTGCGATTTAATGCTGGCTTGAGAAGGAACAGTACCTGGACCCTCAGCCTCTAACTGTGATCCCGCGCCCCCCCAATCCTGCTCCAAACACCTGCACCCCTCAAGCCCTCCAAGGGCAATTGAATAGAATCCTCCCCCACTTCTGAGTGAGAGGGTTGTGGGTTCGACTCGAGCTCTGGAGACCTGAGCCCGGAATTCAGAGTGAAACTCCAGGCAGTGTCAAGGGAGTGCTAGGCGCTGCTCTTGATGTGAAAGATTAAACTGACTTTCACTTCTCAAGTTGGTGTAAATGATGTCCTGACCCCACTCACTGAAGCCCAGAAGAGCTATTTTGAAATTATGGCCAACCAACACCAGCGAAGAAATGATCTGGTAGTGACCACATTGCCATTTGTCGGGTCTTGCTGTGTGCGAATTGGCAGCCAAGTTTCTTATGTACAATGATGACTACATTCCCACAAGTATTCCCTTAGCAGAAGTGAATTACAAGATAATTCATGTGACGGTGTTTGTAGTGATTCAGATTGTCCTTGGTGGGAATATTGGACAGAGTGAGAGAGAGATGGAGAGGCGAGAGGGATGACAGAGGAAGAAAGGTTATTCATTAAGTGGGAATTAACTTAATTGAATGTATATTTTGTAAATAATAACGATCTAATTTTACAGAGCTTGGGGCTTTTGGTTGAGCTAAGTCTGCATTCCATGGAATCCTATGTTCCCTCATGTCATTGGCAAGGTTTTGGGATAACTCATAGCATCATAGAGATACACAGCATGGAAACAGACCCTTTGGTCCAACTCGTCCATGCCGATCAGACAAATTAATCCTGTCCCATTTGCCAGCACCTGGCCCATATCCCTCTAAACCCTTCCTATTCATATACCCATCCAGATGCCTTTTAAACGTTGTAATTGTACCAGCCTCCTCTGGCAGCCCATTCCATACACTCACCACCCTCTGCATGAAAAAGCTGCCCTTTAGGTCCCTTTTAAATCTTTTCCCTCTCACCTTAAACCTAAGCCCTCTATAGTTTTGGACTCCCTGACCCTGGGGAAAAGACCTTGGCTATTCACACTATCCATACTCCAAATGATTTTATAAACTTTTATAAGGTCACCCCTTAGTCTCTGACACTGCAGAGAAAATAGGCCCAGTCTATTCAGCCTCTCCCTATAGCACAAACCCTTCAACCCTGGCAACATCCTTGTAAATCCTTTCTGAACCCCTTCTAGTTTCACGGCTTCCTTGCCAAAGCAGGGAGATAAGAATCGAATGCAGTATTCCAAAAGGGGCCTAACCAATGTCCTGTACAGCTGTAACATGACCTCCTAACTCCTATATTCAATGCACTGAGCAATAAAGGCAAACGTACTAAATGCCTTTGTCACTATCCCCTCTACCTGCGACTCCACTTCCAAGGGACTATGAACCTGCTCCCCAAGGTCTCTTCGTTCAGCAACACTCCCCAGGACCTTACCATTAAGTGTATAAGTCCTGCCCCGATTTGCCTTTCCAAAATGCAGTACCTCACATTTATCTAAATTAAACTCCATCTGCCATTCCTTGGCCCATTGGCCCATCTGATCAAGATCCCACCGTACCCTGAGGTAACCTTCTTCGCTGTCCACTACAGCTCCAACTTTGGTGTACTTTTGAAGCTTGGAAGATACAAAATTTGGATAAATAGAATCATTTCTTTTGGTGTAGCTATAATATTTTGTCTCTGTTTTGTATCACAGGTACACATAGGCAGTGCCTGGGTTGTGAATGAATTCTGTTCTTAGGTCTGTTTGCAAGTTGGGTTTGTTTGCCAATTGGAACACAACGCAGGACGATGCAGGGTAATGGTTCATAGGGACAGAACATGTTATTATGTTGGATCCTTAAAAACTACACCCCAGTCTGGGATTGTGTTTGTAGGTTGGATGTTTGTAAATCAAGGATGTGGTCTATTTCCATCTCGTTCATACCCCTTGTGGTGGAGGCATTCAAATGTCATCCCAGCCACGTTTGGTGCGCAGAAACGCCTTGTTCCGAAGGCCTGGAATGTGTTTTAATGTGCTTCATGTTCTGCGGCCTTATCCTGTCGAGTGAGTCCTCGTCAATGACAGCTGAACCCTGGTTAGTGGCCTAGACTTAGTTAATGACTGTGTGCTTAGAGTCACTTCAGCCAGGAATTAAATCAGAGCTGATTGACATCCAGAGTGTAATTAACTCTGTGTGCCAGGATGATAGACTCCTGCACACCCAATTAAAGCACACAGATCAAAACCATGCCACCAACAAGTGTCAGAAAACTCAGGGTCCTCAATACGTTTGTGACTTAGGACAGAAAGTCCTTTTTTTTTAATAATATTGCAGACAAAAAGAAAATCAGCATTTAGATAATGCCTTTCACTTCCCAAAGTGCTTCAAAACCAAGGATGTACATTTAGTTGTGTAGAGGATCAGTTAAAAACTGAAAGAACTGCAGATGCTGCAAATCAGGAACAAAAACAAAGTTGCTGGCAAAGCTCAGCGGGTCTGGCAGCATCTGTGAAGGAAAAGCTGAGTTAATGTTTCGGGTCCGATGACCCTTCCACAGAACCGGTTAGGATCAGTTAGCTCAGTTGGATAGACAGTTGGCTTGCAACATAGAGTGATGCTGTCAGTATGGGGTCAATCTCCTCAGGGGCTGAGGTTACCCTGAAAGATGTTCCTTTTCAACATCTTCTCTTCCCAAGCTTTTCGATTATAAAAGTCTTACCTCGCGTGACTGCGGCCTTTCAGTTGTTTCAGCGGCGGGAGTCCGGGAGAAAACGTGAGGGCAGCCCGGGAAGGTAAGCTTCCACCCAATAAATTTGGGAGTTAACTATTCAAGGCCATTCAAGAGGGGGGAGCAAAAAGACAGATTGTAGTTGTAGGGGATTCCATCATCGGGGGATAGACAGTATCCTTTGTGAGCAGGATAGAGAATCCTGCATGGTGTGTTGCCTGTCCGGTGCCAGGGTGCAAGACATCTCTGACCGGCTTGAGAGGATACTAGAGAGGGAGGGGGAGGATCCAGTTGTTATGGTCCACGTAGGTACCAACAACATAGGCAAGACTAGGAAAAAAGACCTGTTTTGGGATTATGAAAAGCTAGGAACAAAATTAAAAAAACAGGTCTTCAAGAGCCATAATCTCTGGATTGCTGCCCGAGCCACGTGCAAATTGGCATAGGGAGGCGAGGATCAGGGAAGTAAACACGTGGCTAAAAGAGTGGTGCAGAAAAGAGGGTTTCCTTTTCATGGGGCACTGGCATCAGTCCAGGGACAGGAGGGATCTATGCCGCTGGGATGGACTCCACCTGAACAGGGCCGGGTCCAGTGTTCTGGCGAAAAGGGTAAATTGGGTGGTTAATAAGACTTTAAACTAGTAAGTAGAGGGGGAAGGGAGAAGTGAGCGTAGAGGGAGAATAACAATTAGTGTAAAGCAAAGCAGCAGGTAAGTAGGTGACGAGGAAGCTTCAACTCCATTGAAAATTAGGAAAAAAGTTAAAGGGAAGGAGAACTCAAGAGCTGTTAGTAATGGAGGTAATAGGACCCAAAAAGAAGGTGCAAAAACTGGCATAAGGGCACTTTATCTGAATGCTTGGAGCATTCAAAATAAGGTGGATGAGTTGACGATGTAAATCATGGCAAATGGGTATGACTTAGTGGCCATTACAGAGACATGGTTATAGGATGGTCATGACTGGGAGTTAAATATCCAGGGGTATCAAACTGTTTGGAAGGACAGACAGGAAGGTAAGGGAGGTGGTGTTGCTCTGATTTTTAAGGATGATGTCAGGGCGGTAGTGAGAGATGATATAGGTTCTACTGACCAAAACGTTGAATCCATTTGGTGGAAATTAGGAATAGCAGGGAGAAGACGTCACTGATAGGTGCAGTCTATAGGCCACCAAATAATGACATCGTGGTGGGGCAGGCAATAAACAGAAATAGCTAATGCATGTAAAAATGGTGCAGCAATTATCATGGGGGATTTTAATCTACATATCGATTGGTCAAACCAGATCGGTCATGGCAGCCTTGAGGAGGGGTTCATAGAATGCATCCGCGATAATTTCCTTGAACAATATGTAATGGAACCTATGAGGGAGCAAGTTATCCTAGATCTAGTCCTGTGTAATGAGACAGGAATAATTAATGATCTCACAGTTAGGGATCCTCTCGGAAGGAGCGATCACAGTACGGTCAAATTTAAAATACAGATGGAGCGTGAGAAGGTTAAATCCAGTACCTATGTCCTGTGCTTAAACAAAGGAGACTATGAAGGAATGAGGAAGGAGTTAGCTAAGGTAGAGTGGGAGAAAAAACCTTATGGTGGGTCAATTGAGGAACAGTGGAGGACTTTCAAAATGATTTTTCACAGTGCTCAGCAGAAATATATTCCAGTGATAAGGAAGAACTGTAGGAAAAGAGAGAGCCAGCCATGGATGCCTAAGGAAATAAAGGAAAGTATCAGATTGAAAAAAAACACGTACGAAAAAGCAAAGAGTAGTGGGAAACTAGTAGACTGGGAAATCTTTAAAGGCCAACCGAAAGCCACAAAAAAAGTTATAAAGGAAAGTAAGATAGATTATGAGAGTAAACTAGGTCAGAATATAAAAACAGGCAGCAAAAGTTTCTATAAATATGTAAATCGTAAAAGAGTGGCGAAGGTAAACATTGGTCCTTTAGAGGATAAAGCCAATTTAATAACTGGGAATGAGGAAATAGCCGAGACATTAAACAGTTATTTCGTGTCGGCCGGTCTTCACTGTGGAGGACACAGATAACATGCCAAAAACTAATGGCAAGAAGGTTATAGCAGGTGAGGACCTAGAAACTATCATTATCATTAAGGAGGCAGTGCTGGGCAAGCTAATGGGGCTAAAGGTAGACAAGTCTCCTGGCCCTGATGAAATGCATCCCAGAGTACTAAAAGAGGTGATGGGGGAAACAGGAAATGCACTAGTAATTATTTACCAAAATTCACTGGACTCTGCGGTGGTTCCTGCAGATTGGAAAACAGCCAATGTGATGCCACTGTTTAAAAAAGGAAGTAGACAAAAGGCAGGTAACTATAGGCCAGTTAGCTTAACTTCAGTAGCAGGGAAAATGCTTGAATCTATCATTAAGGAAGAAATAGCAAGACATCTGAATATAAATTGTCCCATTGGGAACACCCAGCTTGGGATCATGAAGGGTAGGTCATGTTTAACTAATTTGGTGGAATTCTTTGAGGACATTACTTGCACGGCGGACAATGGGGAACCTGTGGATGTGGTGTATCTGGATTTCCAGAAGGCATTTGACAAGGTGCCACACCAAAGGCTGCTGCACATAAGATAAAGTTGCACGGTATTACAGGTAATGTATTGGCACGGAAAGAGGAATGGTTGACCAGTAGAAAGCAAAGAATAGGGGTAAATGGGTGTTTTTCTGGTTGGCGGTCAGTGGCTAGTGGTGTGCCTCAGGGATCAGTATTGGGACTGCAATTGTTTACAATTTACATCGATGATTTGGAGGTGGGGACTGAGTGTGGTGTGTCAAAATTTGCAGATGACACTAAGGTGAGTGGTAGAGCAAAGTGTGCAGAAGATACTGAAAGTCTGCAGAGGGATATAGATAGTCTAAGTGAGTGGGCAAAGGTCTGGCAGATGGAGTACAATGCGAATAAGTGAGAGGTCATCCATTTTGGTAGGAATAACAGCAAAATGGACTATGTTTTAAATGGTAAAACATTGCAGCACCCTGCTGTGCAAAGGGACTTGGGTGTGCTTGTGCATGAGTCGCTGAAGGTGGGATTGCAGGTACAGCAGGTGATTAAAAAGGCAAATGGAATTCTGTCTGCCATAGCTCGAGGGATGGAGTTTAAAAAACAGGGAGGCTACGCTGCAGCTGTATAGGGTCCTGGTGAGGCCACACCTGGGGTACTGTGTGCAGTTTTGGTCTCCTTACTTGAGAAGAGGTATACTAGCACTGGAGGGGGTGCAGAGGAGATTCACTCGATTGGTTCCAAAGTTGAGGGGGTTAGATTATGAGGAGAGACTGAGTAGACTGGGATTATACTCATTGGAATTCAGAAGAATGAGGGGAGATCTTATAGAAACATATAAGATTATGAAGGGAATAGATAAGGTGGAGGCAGGGAGGTTGTTTCCGCTAGCAGGTGAAACTAGGACTAGAGGGCATCGCCTCAAAATAAAGGGAAGCAGATGTAGGACTGAGGTCAGGAGGAACTTCTTCACCCAAAGGGTTGTGAAGCTGTGGAATTCCCTGCCCAGTGAAGCGGTTGAAGCTACCTCGCTGAATGTTTTTAAGGCAAGGCTAGATAAATTTTTGAACAGTAAAGGAATTAAGGGTTATGGTGAGTGGGCGGGTAAGTGGACCTGAGTCTCAAAAAGATCAGCCATGATCTTATTAAATGGCGGGCCAGGCTCGAGGGGCCGGATGGCCTACTCCTGCTCCTAGTTCTTATGTTCTTGCCTGAGGTGTGATGACCTTCAGGTTAAACCACAATCAGTCATCTCCCTCTCTCTCTGTCTTTCTAAAGAGAGGGTAGGGCTACGCTGACTGTAGACGTGTAAATCACTGCTGCAGTTTTTGGAAACGCAGCAAGCTTCCATAACAGCAAAGAAATAATTATTAAGATAATCTAAGTGAAACTGGTTAAAGATTAAATGTTTGGCAGTTACACTTTTCTGCCTCGGGAACAGGTTTATTGACACTTAACGTACTTAGCATCAATGTGAATGGTGCAGTTGAAAGTCAACCACATTGCTGTGGGACTGGAATCACATGTAGGCCAGACCAGGTAAGGAAGGCAGCTTCCTTCCGTTAAGGACATGAGTGAACGAGATGGATTTTAATCATAATCAATCATAGTTTAACTTTCGCCATCACTGAGATTAACTTTTAATTCCCAAATTTTATTACATCGTCACAAGGGGGAACTATGGATAAACAATGAATGCTGGTCCAGCCAGCGATACCCAGGTCCCATAAGCAAATGTTAAAGAATTGCTTAATGAAGAGTTTGTTCTGTTTTAAGTTTGTTGGGGAAGGGTGCACACTCTCTCTCACACACACACACACACGTACGCGTACACACACGTACACGTACACACACACACACACAACAACTCTGCTGGCAGTGAGATGGTGGAAGTAATGATTATTTCTGGAGTGGATCCATGAACAGACCCTCTGTGTGAAGGTACAAGCTCAGTTTGCCAACCCTCATCACCCGGATATTATTTCCATGTCAGCTACACAGATCTCTCACCTTGCGCACAAAGATTACGAGTGACAAGTTGATACACTGGGAGACAATCGGAGGACAAAGACAACAAAGCTCTTTGACATTTTGTGTGGTAATTGAACAAATGACAGGCACAGATCACAGATGGTAGTAACAGCTGACAGAGAGAGACACACACAGAGGCGAAGAGAAGAGAGATGACAGAAAGCTACATGAAGAATCATTGCCGCCAACCAGTGCTGGAAGACAAATTAATTCAGCACAATTTACTAGCGAAAATCCTGGTGGCATTAAGCTCGAGCCTTTAGGAAGGACCCAGTGGTGTAGGTTTATTGCTGCTGGTGCTGTAAGGATCATAGTTAACTCCAGCAACAGAAAAGGATTGCAAGCTCATTATCTTGGAAGGTTTATAAACAGATTAGACAGGGTGACAACAAGCTGCAGCCTGGAGGGAATGCTTCCTTTGTGAGTTCTGACAACGGTGTACATCCTACACTCATCAAATAAGTCACCTATCCACCTTCAGTTTCTCAGGGCTGAAACCAGCAGTCAGTGTGTAGGTGTTGGCTGTGGCTCAGAGCAGAAGCACACTTGATCGTCGTGTCAGACTCACTCTGGAGAGTTGAGCCTGATCAGAACAAGGCTCAGCGTTGTGCTGTACGGTCAGAACTGCAGTTTGTCTGAAAGCTTCAGTTTTAAAATTCAGTCCTCATTTTCAAATCCTTCGGTGACCTTTCCCCTCACTAACTCGTTGAACCCCTCCAGCCTTCAAAGAGATCTCAGTCTTCCTCTGATCCTGACATCTTGAGTACCCCCAATTCCGATCACTGCTGGTTACCATTCAGCCCATTGGCTCTGTACCAGCCCTCCAGTGCAGTTGGTGGCAATTTCTCAACTTCTGCCCATGCCCCTGCACACTGTTAAGAGCCAGAAAGACAAAAATGACCCAGGTCAGTTTGGGTTCGGGGTGGATCTGCTTATTTTAATTGTTATTTATTGTTCCTTTTCATGCCAGCTCACATTCTGGATTACAACTGACCATTCCCTCACTGCCATTACCTTACACTGTCTCCAGATCCCTGATTGATCACTGTCTTGACCTGACCCCATGGCGAAGCTTCCTCTAGGCTCGAGAATTCCAAAGACCCACCAACTCCCAAGTGAAGAAATGCTTCCTCACCTCAATCCTAAATGACCTGCCCTTCATCCTGATTCTAGGGTCACCACCTAGGTGTAATCTCCTCCCCACCTGCACTCTGTCAGCCCCTGGAGGGATTCAGTGAGATTGCCCTTCATTCTTTGAAAGTACAGAATCCAGAAGCTAAGCCATCCGCCCTTAACCTTGTGTGATATCTGTTGGTGCTGAGAAACTATCCTCAATATTAACCCTTTCCAGTATATCCACAACACCTTCCACCTCTCCTTGTCTGGTTCACTGGTGTTCTGAATTGAAATACAATTGAGGCAATAAACCTGATTGGTCAATGTGAAAATAGACATCGCACTGATAGTTAAGAGTTCCCTTATATTGGTTTTATCATCCAGCTGATACAGATTAACCTGTTAGATTCTGACAGGCAGTTAACAATGAGTAAACCCAAGCTTTCTATTAAGCAAAAACAAAAAGGAACATTCCTACAAATTGAATTCAATGTTAGACTACACCTGCCTGTGGCTCCAATCCGTTGTGTAATTGCTTCAGAACACAGACTGTGTCCACGAGCTGCCAGGATCAAACAGCTTTGCACACTTAATCAGATCTTTGTGGAAAATGTCATGGGGAAAGATCTGAGCCCCTAAATCCCCTGCTCTATCAACATCCTGGGCAGGGGGTTTCCATTGACCAGAACCTGAACTGTGTTAACCATGTATGTTGTGAGGTTACAACAACAGGTCAGAGGTTAGGAATTCTGTAGCATGTAACTCACCTCCTGACTCCCCAAAGCCTGTCCACCATCTACAAGGCACAAGTCAGGAGTGTGGTGGAATACTCCCCACTTGCCTGGACGAGTGCAGCTCCAACAACACTCAAGAAGCTTGACATCATCCAGGACAAAGCAGTCGCTTGACTGGCACCACATCCACAAACATCCGCTCCCTCCACCACCGAAGCTCAGTAGCAGCAGTGTGTACTATTTACAAGGTGCACTGCAGAAATTCACCAAGGCACATCCATGAGTGAGATGCACTAGTTGTGGGAGTAAGACAGGCAACAAAGACAGCATATGGGAGCAGTGTGTGGGCATGGCATCAGCTCAATCCGAGACCTTAGGCACAACCCATTCACCCACCATTGGGCTGGCTATACAGGCAACAGTGTCCCTCTGAGGAAATGTACTTCTGAGGGAGTGTCCCTCTGCGGGAGTGTAACTGAGGAAGTGTACCTCTGAGGGAGTTTCCCAGCAATGTTGATCACAGGGAGGGGTACCCAAGATGGTCAATGCTGAGGGGAGGATCCTGATGCCTGATTGGCTGCAATGTTGTGTGTTGGAGGGTGATGTTGTTCCCCTGTGAACACCTGGTATTCAGTTACAGATACAGGCTCCTCCCTCACACGTACAGACAGTTACCCTGTCTGCTTTCCAGCCAATTCGAATGGGCAGCATGTGGCCAATGGTCTTCAACCTCGGCATTAAAACACTGCTGAGAACTCCAGCATTACCCTATCCTTTCACATGCTCTGTTCCGTTAACCCCACAGTCTTCCCACTTCCCCAGCTCATCACCCATGCTGTGCCATGTGCCTACAACCTCCTGTCTGCCCCCCTCCCTTCCCCCAGCATCCCCATCCTTTTTAATGTCTGTGAACAATATCTTTACAAGACGCACTGCAGAAATTCACCAAAGATCCTCAGACAGCACCTTCCAAACCCACGGCCACTTCCGTCTAGAAGGACAAGGGCAGCAGATACATGGGAACACCACCAGCTTCAAGTTTGCCTCCAAGCCACTCCCCATCCTGACTTGGAAATATATCGCCATTCCTTTACTGTCACTGGGTCAGAATCCTGGAATTCCCTCCCTATGGATATTGTGGGTCAACCCACAGCACACGGACTGCAGTGGTTCAAGAAGGCAGCTCACCACCACCTTCTCAAGCTAGGGATGGGGGCAATAACACTGACAGCTAGCGATGCCTACATCCCACGAGTGAATTTGAACTAAAAGAGCAGCGATGACTGGATGAGCCCCTCTAGTGAGCAGGCTCACCATCTCCAGCCCAGTCTGCCCAGACCCCTGGATGGAGATCGCACGTGTTGCCAAAAACAATAATCTTCCCACTCCCCCACTCCCCTGACCTATGGAGAGAAAGGATTGACTATGACCCATTCCCTGGGGCACGAATGCCCTGCACAATGCCATCCGATGATGCCTGTTTGTGTTGGAACCCAGTTCTGGGAGGGGAGTGTGTCCTCAGGCATCCACCGAGCTCCTTATGTGTCTTAGGGTTAAGCCTTTCCTCAGTCGCCTCTTTGGGGTGATTTGCCACATTTGGGGCTCTAGATAAGTGTAAGTGTTTTTTGCTGAAGGATGACTGGGGAAGAGCAGAGACAAGAGCATTTAGCCTGGCCCTGGAGTCCAGAGAAAGGGTGTTCAAACATTGTGAGTCACTCAATGTTTTAGCAAAACCAGAGACCCCAAGGACCAAACACAGCTCCTGAAATGGCCCTTCAGAAACAAACAGGCCAACAACCAGAGGCTTCAATTCCTTTAAAGTGTGCGAAGCTGGAAATATTTACAGTGCTGAACGGCTTCCAAATATTCCCAATTTCATTGAGTTTCGCCAGCCAACAACACAGTGTGAGCAGTCCCCAGTGGTACCTCAGCACTGGATGTGCCAAATCTTCGTGGATCAACAATAAGCAGTCATTGAAATGTTGGATTGTATTACAAGACCTTAACAAAATGTGTTAGAAATCACAAAATCCTGGATGAGACCACCTCTCAAATGTTCATCCTTAGCTCAGGGTTATAGTTTATAGGATAAGAATATTACTGTGTCTTCTATAATTCTGCACTTCACATTTCCCATGGTTTGCTTTTAACTTATTTCTGAAAAGAGAAAAATGATCTTTGTATCAGATCAGTGGAGCCCTGAACTTCTTGAGTTATTAACTAGTCAAGTCACAGACCAAAATGCTCCCTATCAGCTCCACAGTCGTCGAGATGCACAACATGGAAACAGACGCTTCAGTCCAACTTGTCCATGCCAACCAGATATCTTAAATTAATCCAGTCCCATTTGCCAGCATTTGGCCCATATCCCTCTAAACCCTTCCTATTCATATACTCATCCAACTGCCTTTAAAATGTTGTAATTGTATCAGACTCCACCACTCCCTCTGGCAGCTCATTCCATACACCCACCAGCCTTTGCATGAAAATGTTGCCTCTTAGGTCCATTTTATATCTTTCCGTCTCACCTTAAAACTATGCCCTCTAGTTTTGGACTCCCCTACCCCGGGGAAAAGACCTTGGCTATTCACTCTGTCCATGCCCCTCATAAACTTCTTTAAGTTTGCCCCTCAGCCTCTGTGCTCCAGGGAAAATAGCCCCAGCCTATTCAATCCCTCCCTATAGTTCAAACCCTCCAACCCTGGCAACATCCTTGTGAATCTTTTCTGAAGCCTTTCAAGTTTCACAACATCTTCCCTATAGGAGAGAGACCAGAATTGAATGCAATATTCCAAAAGTGGCCTAACAAATGTCCTCAGTGTATTTCTGTCTAATTTCACCGTCATTTATTGCAGAGCCTGGTGCTGAAGGAGTTAAACTGCAGAGTGAAAGGTCTAGTTTAAGTCAGGTGCCATTGCAAGGACCGTACTGGTGTGTCAGAGCAGGGATATCTTTTAATAATTCATTCATTGCTAAAGAGCTGAGGGCAACATTGTTGGTTTCAGTGTCTGTCAGCAATGAATTTAACATGAGTGTCTGGGGATTCAGTTTGCTGCTCACTATCTGATCGTTTTATTAGCAGTTTTCGGTGACTTGGCATTGGGCTTCCTGCTGCAAGAGTGACATGCTGCATTGCTGCAAACAGGTTTCTCCTCAAAACTGAGTGTCAGAGAGGTCTACAGCCCGGAAAAAAGGCTCTTCAGCCCATCAACTCAAAAACGCCCATCTAATTATTCTACTCCCATTTTCCAGCATTTGGCCCCAGGCCTTGTCTAGGCAGGTAGAAAGAAAGGAGTCATTTATATTTTAGAAATGCAAGTCCGACAATCTGTAACAGTGTACAGCTAATTCAAACTGAAGTCACAACCTGAGCAACAAACTGACCATTTCAGGGTCTGCTGGCTGGGGTGGGGAATGCTTCTTGGATGGAGGGACATATTCAAGTCATTTAGCTCATTAAGATGAAGACAGAAAGAACTTGCATTTAAGTAGCACCTTTCACACCCTAAAGTGCTTCACAGCTGATTAAATGCTTGTGACACGTGTAGTCATTGGCTGCCTGTAGGCAAATGGGCAGTTTACACAGTATGATCCCAGTCACAGCAAGTAAGATAAATCACCACTTTTATGTTTGCTGCTGCATAACCAGAAGGGTTCACTTTAAATGGTACCCAGGGGTTCTCTTGTACCTCCTTTTAAAACAGACAGAGCCTTGTGTTGTGCAGAGTACTGTGAATTGGAAGGCAGGAAGCTAGAATTAGTTTGTAAAAACGAGGGAAAGAGTGCATGGTTTCTTTCTGAGCTAAAGTACTTTTCTAAGCTCAGAGATTCAGACAGAGAGAAAAGAAAATGTGCCTATAAGCAGCTGAAGGGGTACAGGCAGTTCTGAAATTAAAACATAGAGTAACTGGCTTAAGATTGGAAACCTTAGGCTTGTTTTGATGTTTTGGCAATGAGCTGGAATCAACAAATTAATTTAAACCAAGCACTTAGTGATTGAAAGCCAATTAAACTTAAATCTGATGGTTCTGACAACCTCAGACCAATCCTATTATAAGAAAATTGATATTTCATCCAAGGTATATAAGGAGAGGGGGTTTTAAAAACCAGTTTGAGAAATAAGCTCTCACCAGAAATTGCTAAGCTCTCTAAGAAAGCACTAACTATCTATAAAAGGGATCATGACACCTCTAGCTGAGAGTCCTTACAGCAGACTTCACATAGGAAACATCCCTGACAGCTGGATCAGCAGAAGAAAGGTATTTATGACTTGAGAACAGCAGAAGAAAGGTGTGTAGACTTTGAGACACCTAAGTTTTAACTTATTTTTCTTATTATTTGGGTTTATATAAGTAGGACTTGTGTTTATTGGAACAGCCTACCAGTAGAACTTAGTTCAGTTAGGGAATAGTTAGTAGTTAAGGGGGAATTGTTCAGTTTGTTAGTAGCTTGTTAATTTGTTCACTGCTAAGGTTAAATAAATAAGTTTTTTTTTTATTTATAAAGTGAATATTGGAGATTTTCTTTCATTTAACCTCCCCTTCTCCATAACAGATTAAGCAAGGTGAGCTGAGCTTCTCCAGGTGTTTTGGGTTTAATTATTAGAAGGGTACCTCTACTCCCACTGTAACAGATTGGGGGCTTGCATTTCAATTTCAATTATTAGAGGGGTTCGGCCTCTCCTTCCTAACATTTGGTTTAAACTCATTCCCAGCAACAATACAGTGCTTCCTCGGACTGCACTGAAGTGCCATACTGGATAATTATATGTAAAGGCAAAATACTGGAAATCTGATACAGAGGGAAACTCTGTGGGTCTGGCAGTATCTGTGGAGGGAGCAACACAGAGTTAACATTTTGAGACTGTTCTTCAGAGTGTGAACTGCCTTTGGGAAGTGTCTAACTGACAGGCCCTTGATGTGGAAGTACCGGTGTTAGACAAAGTCAGAAGTCACATGAGACCAGGTTATAGTTCAACAGGTTTGTCTGAAATTACAAGCACTCGGCGTTCTGCTCCTTTGATGAAGGAGCAGTGCTCCAAAAGCTTGTGATTTCAAATAAACCTGTTGGAGTATAACCTGGTTTTGTGTGACTTCTGACTTTAACAGGCTCTTAGCTGAGTGCTCAGTGTGGTCATATTCTTGCCTGTGAATTACACGGATTCCAGACTCAAATCCCAATCCAGGGACACAGCATCAAGGGTGATGCACCCCAGTGTAGCTCAGAGGGAACACTACCCTGTTGAAGGAGCTGCTCTTTGGGAAAGATTAGGCCTGTTTGGATGGATGTTATAATGGGTTCCTCAGGCAATATTTCAAAAAAGAATGATGTAAATTCCCATATGGACCATATTCATTTGAAAAGATACTCTGGTCATTATCAAATCCCTATCTGTGCACAACTGAAATTGGCTCCTGAGCTTCTATTTTATATCTTCTGCAATAGTTCTATATTGCTGAGTGGAGGACGAACTTCTTCACCCAAAGGGTTGTGAATCTGTGGAATTCCCCTGCCCAGTGATGCAGTTGAGGCTGCCTCGTTGAAAGTTTTTAAGGCAAAGACACATAGATTTTTGAACAGTAAAGAAATTAAGGGTTATGGTGCGTTGGTGGCTAAGTCCGTGAAAAGATCAGCCATGATTTTATTGAATGGTGGAGATAGCCTACTCCTGCTCCTGTTTCTAATGTTCTTTTATTTACAACAGCAACTGCAATTTAAAGGAAATCCCTAGCTTTTAAAGTGCTTTGAAGCCTGGTGGTTGGGCAGGCTGCTGTATAAATGTGACCCTTTCTTTCTAAGTAAAGCACATCTTGGTAAAGTAACATTAACAATCCATGGCCTTAACGCTCACGAGAAAAGAGTTGAATTGAAACAATAGCTGCGATTGAAAGTGACCCGGATTTCCCCTCTAACTTCCCATAAACTCCCACGGGGAGCAAAACAATTTTGACAGTGGCTCATTTCACCCATGACAATGCAGAAGAGTGGAAATGAACAATAATGTTCACTAGCTACAGAGATGAATTGGATGTAAATCACACTGAGGCTGAAAGTGAATTGATTGAAACTGATCAAGCAGGATGATTGTTAAAAGTTTCGGAGTCCATCCCCTCCCCTCTCGAATCAATGGTTCAAGGTTAAACCACGTCTGCCTATTTTTACAGAGATGAGCATCAACATTTATATTGCCTCAGCAAAATAATTGGATTACATTGTGGGTGAAAATCATTGTGGTGAGGATAAAGTTGTTCAAATCAGCAAATTTACTGCAAGTGTTCAAAGAAGCGTGGATTAAATGTTCTCAGAAATAGTCACTTTCCTGTCTAATTTGTCACTTATTTATTATCATCATTACAGGGGCATCAATGGACGTTGTCCCATCGGTAATCAGATGTTTAAAGGAATGATCCCAAGGTGTCTCGGTTGAGGACTCTGCGGTCTGTACTTGATTGAGTTTAGAAGGATACAGGGGGATCTGACTGAAACTTACAGAATACGGAGAGGCCTGGATAGAGTGGACGTGGAGAAGACATTTCCACTAGTAGGAGAGACTAGGGCCCGAGGGCACAGCCTCCGAGTGAAGGGGAGACCCTTTAGAACTGAAGTGTGGAGGGATTTCTTCAGCCAGAGGGTGGTGGCTCTGCTGCAGAGGGCTGTGGAGGCCAAGTCATTGAGTGTATTTAAGATAGAGAGAGATAGGTTCTTGATCAGTGAGGGGATCAAGGATTATGGGGAGAAGGCTGGGGAATGGAGTTGAGAAACATCAGCCATGACCAAATAGTGGAGCAGACTTGAGCGGCCGATTGGCCTATTTCTGCTTTTATGTTGTACGGTCTTATAAGAGTCAATGGGCAGCTCATATCTCAGTGTTGGAAGATCTTACAATCAATGCCCTGATCAACAAACCTTGAGGCAGATGATCCTGGTGCTACAGTGAGGCAGAGGTGCTGTTTTTAGATGTTTCAGGTTTTCTCAACTCTATGTGTGGCTGTAGGTGATCGCACGTCATCACTTCAAAGAATAGCAGTGAAGTTGTATTGGTTGGCATTTATTTCCAATTCCCTATTATCCTTGAGAAGGTGCTGGTGAGCGGGCAGAGTGGAGGGAGGAGGGGAGGGGAGGGGAAGGTGGAGTGGAGGAAGGAGGGGAGGGAGGAGACGTTCCAGGGGAATGGTGCTGAGGGTGTGGTGGGTGTGTAATGGGAAAAGAAGAGAAACCCTCATTCCCAGAAAGATTATTTTAATCAATGATACAAAGAAATGTTTGTGGATCAAAATTCATTTCCATAAAATGCAGGACCTCATCATTTGGTTTTCTGGTGCCTAAGAGGCTGGGAGACGTCCCAGCAGCAATTTCCTGTCACTTTTATTGGGTTATATCCAGCAGGTTCTTCCCTGTATCAGGGTGTTAGACAGTAATCCAACACACAGCCTGGGATGGTCACTGTTTATATACCGCAGAATCAGAGCCTTCGACACTCACTCTACTTGTGAGAGACTGGGGCTGACAGTGTGAGAGGGGAATTCTCAGAATAAAACCTTTGCAGCTGTTTTCGAAAAAAGGACAGCCTAATTTATGGATTGGCTTTCAGTCCGTAACAAAAAGCCAGGAATGGAGTGAAGAGAGAGTGCTTTTACAAGTGTGTTTCAGTTCCTGTGAACCAGTTAAAGAGGCATCATTTTTCAGGGGACTGTGTAAAGGGACACTCAGTGTAATCCAATTTCATGACTTATCACCATCGACAGCAACCTGATAATAAGAAAAATGGGAGTATATTTCATGGTAGAATGGGAATTGCAAAGAACAATTATCAGCCGGAGAAGGGAGGCCATTCTCGACTGAAAGAAATAAAATGATTTTGATGCTGAATCTTTTAAAGATACATTCTACTGTAAACAGAGCAGTTGTAGTTTTTTTTTCAATTTCCACTGCAAATATATTGTCTTTTTTTTTTGCCACTTGGCTGCCCAGGGCCATCAGTAATGGAGTTCCTCGTCACAGATTCGAAGGGCTCCTATCAATGAAATTGACGTTGTCAGTTCTGTGAGCAGTGTTTATGGTTTAAGAAATGAGCTTGGGTTGTTTCAGGAGGTCAGTGCTCCACCTGCATAGGAAGGCCAGTGTGACCACTTTAGAAGGAAGAAAGAATTTGCATTTATATATCTCCTTGCACAACTAGTTTTTTAGAGTGTAGTCACTGCTGTAAAGTAGGAAAGGTTTGCTGAGTTGCACACTGCAAGATCCCAAAATCAGGAATGCAATGATGTTTTAGTAATGCACATGAGGGGTAAATAGTGTCCAGGAAATCAACAAATCTCCCAGGTTCATCTTCCAAATAGTGGCCGTGGATCTTTTATGTCAATTGCAGAGGGCTATTGGGGTCTCAGTCTATCATCTGACTGGCTCCTCCAAGCTTGTAGTCATAGAATAGAATCACAGAATCCCTACAGTGTGGAAACAGGCCATTCGGCCCAACAAGTCCACACCTCCCCTCTGAAGAGCATCCCACCCAGACCCATTCCCCTACCCCTGCGTTTCCCATGTCTAACACACTGACTCTAAACATCCCTGGGCACTATGGGCAATTTAGCATGGCCAATCCACCTAGCCTGCACATCATTGGACTGTGGGAGGAAACCGGAGCGCCCAGATGAAACCCACGCAGATACAGGGAGAGTGTACTAATTCCGCACAGTGGCCGAAAAGCCCTAAACTGGTTGCAAGTTAATTAGTCAAAGGAAGTCCTTATGGGAGGCATTTTCCTTAACAGCCTGAGTCCTGGGAGCACCAGCCTATAGGACATGGCAACAGAGGAGAATGTTGATTGCCTTTGGGAATTCCGAGTTAAATTGGTGATCTGATTACAGGGAATAACCAGCCTGACAACTCATGGTTTGCCACTCGACAGATGACTATCGAGGCAATGCAGCTTTGTCCTCTGGCTGTGGAGTTGAGATGGCCTGAGCTGAGAGTGTCCCATATCTGAAATGTTTCAATTGGCAGAGTTTCAATTATCCTACACCACAGTAGGCAGTAAACAAGTGAGCAAACTCCTAGTCAGAGACCAACAGCAGCTTTATTAATAGACAGCGTGGTGCAATGTTATATATTACAGACCCTGCAGTAGATGCAGAGGTTCTACATTTAAAATGACCAGGTTGCAGATTTTCTCACTTCATTTGCTAATCAAGGCACTTCTGGTTGTCAAACCTCCATGACACACAAGGTACCAATATTTTGTGGCGGGGTGGAGTAGAGAGGATGATAAGTTAAGAGATGTTGACATGTTTCGTAACTCCAACCTTAGCATTTTGCCCATCCCAATTTTAATTGATTCACCATTTATGCATGGGCCTTCAGCTGCACGGGCCTGGATCCTGAGATCTGGTATTCTTCCCGAAAGCCCTCTGTCTCTCAGTGTAGTGTTCAGTTGTTCTGTACTCGATTATGTGCATCTGGTAACTTGGTCTGTGCTCTTTGTACTTAACCTAGAACCCCTACAGTGTGGAAACAGGCCCTTCGGCCCAACAAGTCCTCACCAACCCACAGAGCATCCCACCCAGACCCATTCACCTATTACCCACCTAATCTACAGACCCCTGAACACCATGAGCAATTTAGCATGGCCAATCCACCTAACCTGCACATCTTTGGACTGTTTGATTGGTGAAGCCTGGGTGATGACTCAGAGTGAAAGTAAATTGATGGAAGCTGTGCTATACACATGGTGCTGTCATTTTGTGAATGGATAGATATTTAGAGCCCTTGTATCTACACTTATTGCACACAAACAAACTCTGTTTTCTAAAGAAGGGTCTCGACCCGAAATGTCAGCCTTCCTGCTCCTCTGATGCTGCTTGGCCTGCTGTGTTCATCCAGCTCTACACCTTGTTATCTCTGTTATCTCCATGTTCCTCTGAGGTGAGACAATTACATTAAATACAGACAGCTCCTGGGTTGTGGATGGGTTCCATTGTCAAGTCTGTTCACAAGTGGATTTGTATACAAATCAGAACACAGTTCAGGACAATGTAGAGCAACTGTTTGTAATTTCAGGAAATGTTCATTTGCCCCTTTTAAAGTTACACTCCTGTATGGGATCATGCCCGGAAGTACAAGATATTTGTAAATCGGGGACTTCCTTTACAGAGAAAACCAGCAACGTTTGCAATGTTCACTATCTCACACAGCACCTTTTAAAGTGATCTTTAGCTATACATATGCTCACTGGTCCTAATACCTCCGCGTATGGCTCAGTGTAAAATTATGTCAGCTTGTACATCGGTGAAGTGCCTTGAGACTGCTTACCATTGTTCAAGGTACTATGTAAATGTAAATTTTTCTTCTTCTTGAGTTTTATCAAGAACATTCACCATCGTAACTGTAACACAGAACATAGAACAGTACAGGCCCTTTGGCCCACGATGTTGTGCCGAACTTTTACCCGAAACCTAAGGTCTATCTAACCTCCACCGCTACCTTATACTATCATCCATATGCCTATCTAATAGCCGCTTAAATGCCCCTAATGAGGCCAACTCTACTACCCTCTCCGGCAATGCATTCCATGCCCCTACCACTCTCTGAGTAAAGAACCTACCTCTGATGTCTCCCCGATACCTACCTCCTTTCACTTTAAAACTATGCCCCCTTGTAATAGCTACCTCCACCTGTTTTTAAAAAAAATTAAAATGAGTTGCATTCATGTGGTTTATTTCATGTCACAACTAATGAAATACTTTCTCAAATGAGGCTGTTGTAATGCAGTGAACACTGTAAACAATTGACGCACAGCAAGATCCCACCAACAGTAATTTTATGAAAGCCCGCTTTAGTGATGTTAGGAGAGGGGTAAATTACTGCCAGAACTCAAGGGAAAAGTTTGCCCTACTCTTCTTTAATGAATATGCCTGGCCTCTTGCATCTATCCGAGGGGGGCAGCATTCCCTCAGTACTGCACTGGGAGTCTCAGAATTCATTTTCCACTTTACTGCTCCGGAATGGGATTTCAACAGATAAGTGTGCTGTGTCTCAGAGCACATTTACAGAACTCTGTGTGCAGCTCTGGCCATGTTATTAATGACAGGAAATTGAGACACAGGGGAGTCTGCAGGGAACAATCCCAGAAAAGGTTGAGTTTACACGAGGGGAGGCTAGTCCGTCTCCACCGCTTCTCTTTCGGAAAAGGAAGGCTGAGAGATGATTTAATAGAGTTCTTTTAAAATTATGAAAGGCTTTATTTGAGTGGGTTCAGAGAGAGAGTTTCCTCCTGTACGGAAGAGGATAACGGAGGCTGTCAGCAGAGATGAGCCCCCAAGAAATCCAGTCAGACCCCACCACCAAAGACATTTTTCCCTCCCCACCCTTATCTGCCTTGCGGAGGGACCACTCCCTCCGCAGCTCCCTTGTCCGCTCCACACTCCCCTCCAGCCCCACCACACCCGGCACTTTTCCTTGTAACCGCAGGAAATGCTACACCTGCCCCCACACCTCCTCCCTCACCCCAATCCCAGGCCCCAAGAAGACTTTCCACATCAGGCAGATGTTCACCTGCACATCTGCCAATGTGGTATACTGCATCCGCTGTACCCGTTGCGGCTTCCTCTACATCGGGGAAACCAAGCGGAGGCTTGGGGACCGCTTTACAGAACACCTGCGCTCAGTTCACAACAAACAACTGCACCTCCCAGTCGCGAACCATTTCAACTCCCCCTCCCATTCCTCAGACGAGATGTCCATCCTTGGCCTCCTACAATGCCACA
>JAHRHZ010000098.1:39571802-39589603 GCA_024137785.1 Ginglymostoma cirratum
ACAGTGGTCGAGAACGCCCTCGACCGTGTCTCCCGCATTTCCCGGAACACATCCCTCACGCCCCGTCCCCGCAACAATAATCAAAAAAGAATCCCCCTCGTCCTCACATACCACCCCACCAACCTCCGGATCCAACGCATCATCCTCCGACACTTCCGCCATCTACAGTCAGACCCCACCACCAAAGACATCTTTCCCTCCCCACCCTTATCTGCCTTCCGGAGGGACCACTCCCTCCGCGACTCCCTTGTCCGCGCCACACTCCCCTCCAGCCCCACCACACCCGGCACTTTTCCTTGTAACCGCAGGAAGTGCTACACCTGCCCCCACACCTCCTCCCTCACCCCAATCCCAGGCCCCAAGAAGACCTTCCACATCAGGCAGATGTTCACCTGCACATCTGCCAATGTGGTATACTGCATCCGCTGTACCCGTTGTGGCTTCCTCTACATTGGGGAAACCAAGCAGAGGCTTGGGGACCGCTTTGCAGAACACCTGCGCTCAGTTCGCAACAAACAACTGCACCTCCCAGTCGCGAACCATTTCAACTCCCCCTCCCATTCCTCAGATGACATGTCCATCCTGGGCCTCCTACAATGCCACAGTGATGCCACCCGAAGGCTGCAGGAACAGCGAATCATATTCAGCCTGGGAACCCTGCAGCCCAATGGCATCAATGTGGATTTCACAAGTTTCAAAATCTCCCCTCCCCCAACCGCATCCCAAAACCAGCCCAGCTCATCTCCACCTCCCTAACCTGTCCTTCCTCTCACCTCAAGCCACACCCCCATCTCCTATCTACTAACATCATCCCGCCCCCTTGACCTGTCCGTCCTCCCTGGACTGACCTATCTCCTCCCTACCCCCCTACCTACACTCACCTTTACTGGCTCCATCCCCGCCTCTTCGACTTGTCTGCCTCCTCTCCACCTATCCTCTCCTCTATCCATCCTCTATCCACCTCCCCCTCTCTCCCTATTTATTTCAGAACCCTCTTCCCATCCCCCATTTCTGGTGAAGGGTTTAGGCCCGAAACGTCAAGTTTTCCTGCTCCTATGATGCTGCTTGACCTGCTGTGTTCATCCAGCCCCATGCTTGTTATCAGGAATTTAGTGTTTCTCGACCAGAGAGCGGTGGGAATAAGGAGAGGGAGAAGGGAACAAAAGTTTATGATGGTAGCTTTATGTATGGGAGTGAAACATAAACATTGGCTTGTACTGAATGGTCTGTTTCTGAATCTTATATCTGAGGCAGAAAATTTCTGTATCTGGGCAAGAAGGAAAACCCGAGAGCCAAGCTTTATAGTTATTGTTTGATCTGTCGACACTCCCCTATTCAACACATTGCTGTCTTCTAGTTGTGTGCATTTTGGAGAATTAATTCCTGGTTAATTACCCTTCGAAACACGACAGAAACAAAAGTTCAGACACAGGCTTGTTGCTATTCGGCCCGAATTTGTGTGAAAAGTGTGTCGGTTTGTTAAAGGCACAAGCAAATATTAATTTACAAATCGGTCTGAACATTTGCAAAACCATGCACCGTCAGTTGGGAATCTCCGCCTCTTACTGTCCCAGGCTGAGGGGTGACCTTACAGAGGTTTCCAAAATCGAGGGGCATGGATAGAGTGAATAGCCAAGGTCTCTTCCCCAGGGTAGGGGAGTCCAAAACTAGAGGGGATAAGTTTAAGTGAGAGCGGAAAGATTTAAAAGGGACCCAAGGGGCAACTTTATCATGCAGAGGGTGGTGCGTGTATGGAATAAGATGCCAGAGGGATTGGTGGAGATTGGTTCAATTGCAACATTTAAAAGGCAGCTGGATGGGTACATGAATAGGAAGGGTTCAGCAGGATATGGCTAAATGCTTGCAAATGGGACTAGATTAATTTAGGATATCTGGCCAGCATGGATGAGTTGGACAGAAGGGTCTGTTACAACTCTGTGACTGTATGACTCCACCCTTATTTTTTGTTGCATCATTGACTGTCATGACAAGAGAGGCTGTTCTTTTCTCTTCTATTCTATTGAAATCTGACAGATTTCCTTCTTCTCGAAGTCTAATACCTAGTCCTGCGCTTTCCCTCTCTGTCTCCAATTACGAAATGAAAGCAGGCAGTGACCTTTTTAATCTTCAGTCATTATTGACAACCAGCTGAGACATGCTGTGTATGTATCCAAGAAGCCGTTTAATAATTTTCACAACCTTTTAGAATCTCTGAGGCAGTGAGTACTACAACCGTCGAAAAGCAAATTAATTGATTATACTTTTAAAGAGATAAAGACATAATTCTTTCTTCCCAATTTCCAGGAGTGAGATCTTAGATGCTGCTTGACTATTTTGAAAAGAACACGCTGATGGCAATAATGAGATAATGCAATGTAATTAATCACCCTTTAGAGTAACAATCACTTTTCAAAGCTGTTTTCTACCGTCACACTGACAGAAATTGTAGCTGGAATAAATGCTCGTGAATAATACCCATTAAATAGGGATTTGAATATTTTTCCCATCAGTTATACAATCACTCCTCTCTCTGATCACATTTCAGGGATTTTTATTATCAATGGGAGCACCAGAAAGTACCAATTGCCATTCCAGTCAGTCTTTCTGCCCTCTTAGATGTCCTGACTCTCTTTTTTTTGTGTCATTAATCCATTTGAATCTGACCGAAGACCTTCGTATGGATCAGAAAATCGACAACTTTAAGAAAAGCTATATTCGTTTGTGATGTTGATCTCACTTCATTTATTCATTGTCCTGTCCCTAGTTACCCCTTGAGAAGGAGGTGGTGAGCTACGCTCTTGAACCACTGAAGTCCACTTGCTGTATGTTGAGTGTCACTGCCCTCAGGGAGGAAATTCCAGGGTTTTGATCCAGCGACACTGAAGGACCGACAAAATACGTCCAAGTCAGGGTGGTGAGTGGCTTGGAGGGGAACTTGCAGGGGGTGGTGTTCTTGTGGTAGGTATATTATCACTCCTTGAACTGCAGTAGCTCACAAAAGCAGCTCACCTCTACCTTTGCAAGGGGCAATTAGGGACAGGCACTGAATGCTGGCCCAGCCAGCACTGCCCACATCCTGTGAATGGATACAACGAAGAAAAATTCCTTTAAACCTTGTTTTGAAACCTGCCTTAGCATTTCCTGATGTGACTTGGTGTAAATTTTATTTTGTAGCTTTGGAATATTTAATTCTGTTAAAGGTGCTATATAAATCTAAAATTGTTGTTGACAATCCCACAGGAGCCCTTTAAAAAATGTGAGGGGTTTGGTACGTAACTGACAGATAGAAAAAGGCTACTGCTGCAGTTAATTTGGTTGCATTTGTGAGAATGTATTCTTTAGTTGTGAAAAACTCAATTACTCTGTCCTGGTTCCTGATTACTGCGGGGCGCTGCATCATTCTCCAGCATTAGCAACATTAATAAGTCTACAGCTTGGCACATTGTCCAGCTCATCACAGAACACTTCCTTTTTGTTAATTAACAGGAGGTGGGCGTCACTGTCTAGGCCCAGCATTTATTGCCCCATCCCTAATTGCCCAGAGGGCAGTTAAGAATCAACCACATTGCAGTAGGGCCGGAGTAGGCCAGACCAGGTAAGGATGGCAGATCTCCTTCCCCTGAAGGACCTGACTGAACCAGGTGAGTTTTTCTGACAATCTCAACAGCATTGCAAGCTTCTCCAAAGCATTGACGAGCACAAGGTGAGACCCCCAGCAGCTGAATAGCTCAATGGATATCCCATATGGAGCATGGGTGGTCACAGTGAAAACTGCTGAAACCCCTACAGCACTTAAGCTTTGGCTCAGTCATTTCCATTCCGTGTTTAAACTGGGCTAACTTTCCTGAGGCAGTGTAGGAAATCGTTTATTTATTATAGGTTCGGATTTTCAAATTACCTTCAATGCTGCTATATCAGCTGGTTTTATTTTGCTACAGATCCCAGAGACTGCCCTTGACTTATTGACACCGTCACATGAAGGGCATATCCCTGTACTTAGAGTCGCAGTGTTACAGAGTCACAGAGCCATAGAATCATACAGTGCAGAAACAGACCGTTTGATCTAACTAGTCCATGCCGAACATAATCCCAAACTAAACTAGGCTCCACCTGCCTGTTCCTGGCCCATATCACTCCAACATTTCTTATTCATGTACTGATTTAAATATCTTTTAAATGTTGTAATTGTACCCTCATCCACCACTTCCTCAGGAAGTTCATTCCACACGTGAACCACTCTCTGTGTTAAAAAAGAAAATTGTCCCTCATGTCTTTTTATAAATCTTCCTCCTCTCACCTTAAAAATATGCCCTCTGGTCTTGAAATCCCCCACCACAGGGTGCCCTTCACCATTCACCTTATCTATACCCCTAATGATTTTATAGACTTCCATAAGGTCACCCGTCAACCTCCTACGCTCCAGTTAAAAAATGTCTCAGCCTATCCAGCCTCTCCTTATCACTAAAACCTTCGATAACTGGCAACATCCTGGTAAATCTGTTCTGGATCCTGTACAACCTCAACTTAACATCCCAACTCCTATACTTGAGGGAAGACTACTCCCTGTGGACTTTGAGACATCCTGTTTGTTTGAAGTACCTGCAGCGTCCTTGCTGCATTTATTACCCCTATCTGGGGTGGCACGGTGACCCAGTGGTTAGCACTGCTGCCTCACAGCTCCAGGGACCCAGGTTCAATTCCAGCCTCAGGCGACTGTCTGTGTGGAGTTTGTACATTCCCCCTGTGTCTGCGTGGGTTTCCTTCAACAGACCAAAGATGTGCAGGTTAGATGGATTGGCCATGTTAAATTGTTCTACTGTCTCCTGAGTTGTGCAGGTTAGGTGGGTTAATCATGGGAAATGCGGCATTACATGGATAGGGTAGAGGGGTGGCTCTGGGTAGGATACTCTTCAGAGGGGCTGGGTGGACTCGATAGGGCTGAATGGCCTGCTTCCACACTGTATAATTCCCCAGAGGGGACTGTTAAGAATTAATCACATAGGTCTGGAGTCACATGTAGGTCAGACCAGCTAAGGATGGCAGATTTCCTTCCCTAAAGGACATCAGTGAACCAGATGGGTTTTTGCATCAACTAGAATGAATTACATGGTCATCACTGGGTTAGCTTTTCATCTCTGGTGTGCCTGAAATGTTCTGGGTGTCCAGAGGAGCACACAGCCAGCTGCCAGGTCCGTGCTCCGACATTCCTGTTGGGAATTGGTTTCTATCCAGTAGCTGAGAGAAAGGGAAACTGCATCTTGATGAGGCAGAACTATTTAATAATGAGGCAGTTCATGAGTGATAATCCATGCTAATAGGCTTCTTGCTTCTCACAAGCCAGAATCATAGACTCCCTACAGTGTGGGGACAGGCCCTTTGGCCCAACAGGTCCACACCAACCCTCAGAGCATCCAACCCAGTCCCATCCTCTAATCACCCACTCAATCTACACATCTCTAGACACTGGGTAATTTAGCATGACCAATCCACCTACCCTGCGCATCTTTGGACTGTGGGAGGAAACCGGATCAAACTCACACAGACAAGGGGAGAATGTGCAAACTCCACCCAGACAGTTGCCCAAGGGTGGATTTGAACCCAGATCCTTGGTGCTGTGAGGCAGCCAGTGCTAACCACTGAGCCACTGAGCCACATTTATCTTATCTTGTCTTATGTTCAACACTGGGTTTGAAAACTTTTTTTTGCTCTTGACATTGAGAAGGCCTTGTCTGGTCCTCCAAACTCATTCCCCAAATTTCTCACCTCATTGAAGGAAAGCTTGGGAAGCTTTGCAGTCTCTGAATGGAAGGGTCTAGGTAGACAGCAGAGTACAGCCATGGGGCATAATTAGAACATCGCTCAACACATGGGCCCAGGCTCCCAGAACAATGGTTCGAATCCCACCACAGCAGATGGTGGGGCTTAAATTCTGAGAATAAATCTGAAGTCAAAATCTAGTCTCAGTGGTGGTGACCCGATTGTTATAAAAACCCAATCAGATAGTAAGAACTACTGATGCTGGAGTCAGAGATAACAGTGTGGAGCTGGAGGAACACAGGAGGTCAGGCATTTCTGAAGAAGGGTCCGAACCCGAAACATCAGCTTTTCTGCTCCTCTGATGCTGCCTGGCCTGCTGTGTTCCTCCAGCTCCACACTGTGCTACCTACGTTATAAGAACCCAAACTGGTTTGTTGATGTCTTTAAGGCAAGAAACTCACCATCGTGAGGAAGCTCAGAAGTTCTGGTTGAAGCGGGCCTCTTCCTCTCTCACCACAGATGCCGCCAGACCTACAGAACTCCAGCACTCTGAACTGTAGATTTCCAGGATCTGTGGCATTTCACTTTTCATTTGCTGTCCTCAGCTAATCTAGGCCTACACGTGACTCCAGACCCATTGTGCAACATGGTTGACTCATAACGGTCCTCTGCTGAGCAAGCCACTCAGATCAGGGGAAATTTGGTGTGGGCAACAAATGCTGACCTCGTCAGTGACCTCCACATCCCATGAGGGAACGAAAACAAAGCTCAGGGGGTGGTAGATCTTTAGAGTTCTCTCAGGAAGAGGATTGCAGTGCATTCAAGATAGAAATCAACTGATTTCTCAGCACTAGGGGAATTACAGGATAATGGAAATGACCGTGGAAGTGGACTGGAGGCAGACAATGTTCCATGCAAGCAAATGTGAGGTTTTCTATTTTGGACCCAGAATGGATATATCAAGGTACTTTCTAGATAGAATGAAGTTAAATGCAGTGGCTGGCCAAAGACACTTGGGAGTTCAAATATCAGAAAACAGGTGCAGAAAATAGGCAAGAAAACTAATGGAATGCTGGCCTTTGAATCTAGAGGACTGGAGTGCAAGAATGCAGACATTATGCTGTAGTTATACAAAACCCCTGGTTAGACCCCACTTGGAGCTCTGTGAGCAGATTTGGGCACCACACCACAGGAAGGATCATTAGAAGAATCCCTACAGTGTGGAAACAGGCCCTTTGGCCCAACAAGTCCACACTGACCCTTGGAACATCCCACCCAGACCCATCCCCCTATAACCCACACACCCCTAGATACTATGGGCAATTTAGCATGGCCAATCCACCTAGCCTGCACATCTTTGGACTGTGGGAGGAAACCCATGCAGATACGGGGAGAATGTGCAAACTCCACATAGACAGTCACCTGGGGCTGGAACTGAACCTGGGTCCCTGGCGCTGTGAGGCTGCGGTGCTAACCACAGAGCCACCGTGCCACCCCAAAGATAGATTGGCCTTGGAGGGCACACAATGTAGGTTTACAGGAATGATACCTGGACTTCAGGAGTTACGTTATCAGAAGAGATTATACAAATTAGGCCTGAATTCTCTCGAATTTAGAGATAGTAGGAACAGCCGATGCTGGAGAATCTGAGATAACAAGGTGTAGAGCTGGATGAACACAGCAGGCCAAGCAGCATCAGAGGAGCAGGAAGGCTGATGTTTTGGGCCTAGACCCTTCTTCAGAAAATTCTCTCGAATTTAGACGGTTAAGGGGTGATCTCATTGAAAACTTCCAGATATTAAGAGGTTCAAGATATTAAAAGACAAGGTGGGTAAAGGTGAAATATTTCCACGAGAACCAGGGGGCACAGTCTGCGAATTAGGGCCAGACCGTTCAGGAGAGACGTTAGGAAGCATTTCCACTCACAAAGGGTGGTAAAAGTTTGGAACTCTCTTCCACAAACAGCAGTGGATGCTGGATCAGTTGTTAATTTTAAATCTGAGAGAGGTACCTTTTTAGTTAAGCAAAGGTATTAAGCGAAATGGGCCAACGACCATGGAGTTTATGGAGTTAGGCCACAGATCAGCCATGATCTCATTGAATGGTGGAACAGGCTCGAAGGGCTGAATGGCCTCCTCCTGTTTCCATTTCTTATGTTCCTATAAACAGAGGCTGCTTCCCATTAAAAGACATCTCACGGCTGGATGTCGATTCCCTCAAACACTGTGAAAATTTTATGATCTTTTAAAGCTTGCAGTGTGGATTTGTAATCATTCCTTAAGTACATTGGAAAAACATTATTGTAACTAGTCCTTTATTTTAATAGTTCATTTATAATCCCCTCTGAGCCTCTGATGATTTATTCCGCATCTGCAGCATTGTAGTTCACTCAGATGTTTAATGCTTGTGTGGGCAGGTTGCCAAAGCATGCTGGGAATGGCTTTGTGAGATGGATTTGATTAATTCCAGCCTTGAATCTGAAGAATAAGTAAACGACTGTGAATTAACCAGGACAAAACACTAGATAACAGAAAGATCAATACATAATAGATTTGTTTTGAGTGACCGACAAGTTTTGAAGATCGATGATAAAGTGATTATGAAGGGAATGCTCAGCAGTCCCAGAGCTCAGGGGCACAACGCTGCCTAGGAATGGCATAACTTACATTTATATAGTGCCTTCCAGCACCTCAGGATGCTCCAAATCGCATTTGATTTGATTTATTGTAGTCCCATGTACCTAAGTACAGTGAAAACCTTTGTTTTGCAAGCGGTACAGGCAGATCGCATGGAGATGGCAAGAACTACAGATGCTGGAGTCAGAGTCAACACAGTGTGGAGCTGGAGGAACACAGCAGATCAGGCAACATCAGAGGAGCAGGGGAGTCGATGTTTCGTGCCTAGACCCTTCGGGGTCCCAACCTGAAATGTTGACTTTCCTGCTCTGCTGATGCTGCCTGACCAGCTGTGTTCCTCCAGCTCCACTCGGGCAGATAATAGCAAACAAGGACCTACAGATCGTAGACAACAAGGTGTAGGGCTGGGTGAAGACAGCAGGCCAAGCGGCATCAGAGGAGCAGGAAAGCTGACGTATCGGGTCGAGACCCTTCTTCAGAAAAGTTTCTGCTCCTTCAGCTTTCCTGCTCCTCTGATGCCGCTTGGCCTGCTGTCTTCATCCAGCTCTACACCTTGTTATCTCAGATTCTCCAGCATCAGCAGTTCCTGCTATCTCTCCTACAGATCATAGGCTGGCCAATGAGATATTTGAAGTGCTGTAAGGCAGGAAATGTAGCAGCCAATCTGCATACAGCAAGCTCCCAGCAATGGGATAATGACCAGACAATCTGCTTGCTCTGGTATTGACTGAGAGATAAATATTGACCGAGAGGTGAATATTGACCACGGAGGTGGTCCCTGATCTTCGTAATAGTGATCATGGGATCTTTTACATCCATGCTGAGATCACGGATATTTGGTGACATTTGTCTGGATGACCATTCCTGGCACCTTGTGATATTTGTCACCTCTATCAGCCTATGCTCCTGGGTAAGGCAGGTATTTGAGATAGTTTACTGCCAGCAATCCCCTTTTGTCTGATTTCTGATGAAGGGTTTAGGCCCGAAACGTCAAGTTTTCCTGCTCCTATGATGCTGCTTGACCTGCTGTGTTCATCCAGCCCCATGCTTGTTATCCCTTTTGTCTTGGGCCCATCTGGTGATGAGTGAGAGACACTGCATCCAGGTAGAGTATCTACAGAGGAGATGCTGCTGTTAGATAACAAGAGTGTTCATTGTATGATGGTAATAATGGAAACCTAGGAACAGGAGTAGGCCATTCAGCCCCTTGATCCTGTTCTGCCAATTAAGTGAGAGCATGGTTGATCTGTGGCCTAACTCTATAGGCCTGTCTTTGGCCTATATCCCATAATACCTTTGCTGAACAAAAATTTACGTCTCTCAGATTTAAAATTAACAACTGATCCAATGTCCACCATTTTGTGGAAGAGATTTCCAAATCTCTACCACCCTCTGTGTGTAATTGTAATTACATTGAGTCAGGGAGAATTGCTAAGACCTGAGGGAGTTGGTACAGATCCCTCTGCTCCCTCCAAAATACTGTGTGCGTGACATCAATGGATGATGTGGAACCAGTGGAACAGGAACAATAACTCCTTTGGAGGCATGACCTTGTACTACAAGTTTAACCCTTCATCTGTAACTCAGCACCTCTGACAGTGCAGCCTCCCTCAGTAAGGCAAAGGTAGCATTGGCCTGGATGTTGTGTTGATGTCTCTAGAGTAGGGCTTCAGTTCACGGCCTTCTGACCCTAGGGAGCAAGAAAACTCTCGACTGAGTCATGACTCAATGTGAGATTCGAAACGTCTGTGGTAGCTAGAAGGCTAAGACCCGGTTATTAAAAATGAAGAGTTCTTTGGGTCAACCCCATTCTCCTGCTTTCTCCCCATAACCCTTGATCCCCTTTGTGATCAAGAACCTACCTATCTCGGTCTTAAATGTACTCAATGACCTGGCCTCCACAGCCTTCTGTGGCAGTGAATTCCATAGATTCACCACTCTCTGGCTGAAGAAGTTTCTCCTTATCTCTGTTCTAAAAGGTCCTCCCTTTACTCTAAGACTGTACTCTTGGGTCCCAGTCTCTCCTACCGAAGGAAGCATCTTCCCAACATCCACTCTGTCCAGGCCATTCAGTATCCTGTAAGTTTCAATTAGATCCCCCTTATCCTTCTACACTCCAATGTGCATAGTCCCGGAGTCCTCAAATGTTCCTTGGCTCTCTTTGCTCTGAGCAGCCACTAGGGGCAGGACTTTCACCCAGATACGAGATTAGGGACAGACGCAGGCCAGCCCAGGCCACAGGATGGTTCAAAGGTGGAAGACAGATACTCATTTTAAAGCCTGGGGAAGGTGAGCACTGGAACCTTCCAACTAATCTGTAGATTCTGTGTGAAGGCTACCTGGATGTGAGAGAGTGCAGAGGGATGCTCCAGGCAGACTGAGGCGTCCCCAAGGCATTCCTCCACGACTAGGCCACAGGCCGCCCTGTGGAGTGGGGTCATCTGCCCAGTGGTGGTCCGGAATTGGAGCCATTTCGGATTCAGATTGTTTTTCAAATTGTTGAGAGAGTCTCTTTCTGTCTTTGTCTCTGTCTCTCTGCCTCTCTCTTGCTGTCTTACACAAATGGCAGGTCGCTATTTTGCTTCAATAATAAAGTGTCTCCAAAAGACCCCTCGGTTTTGAGAAGCTGCTTGACATCCTGCATTAGACAACCTCCTCTTGTAGACTAAAGGGTTAACTATAACCACAGTACTGAGCATGTGCAGAACGAGCTATGTTGTAATGATGTCGGATCACAGACCTATGAGAATTAGTGGCCAAAACTTCCAGCAAAGTTTTGCTCTGCCGTGATTCTGTCAGTTTAATAATGAATGAATGTTACTAGTTCACCCGTTAACAGTTTGTGTTACAACCTCCACAAAGGTGCTAATGATATTTATTTGCCTCTGGTCCGTATTTGAACCATTGAGGCTAAGTTACTGCTGGGTGACTGTTTCCCACTTTGCGTGGCATCAGGACCCACGTTTTACCCCAACATGGAGGCTCTAAAATCCAAAGCTGAAAATCAAAGTGGGCAGGAATGACAACACTGGGATATTTAGCAGTGGTTAAAATTCCTCATCGGTGTCACTGCAGCAATGCCTGATAAAATTGAGCAGAACAACGGGTGTGCCCATTATAAAGGGTTGCACCAGTTTCAGAGGAAATCCCTGCATTGCACGGTAAACATTCATATCTCCCAGACAAATTCAGTAAACACTACTCCTTTCTCAGCATTATGTTACCACATCAGAAGAGAAAAATAATCTGTTTATATCCATTTCCCTTCAGGAAGTCTGAAGGAGGTTAACATCCCAGGAGTCAATGTGGGATAAATATATACACAGCAAAATCCTGCAAGCAGACAGAACGTAGCAAATAGAAGCAGGAGTAGGCTATTCAGCCCTTCAGGCCCACTCCACCCTTTAACATGATTATGGCTGATCTTATCCTGCTCTCAACTCCATCTTCCTGTCTGCCCCCCATATGCCTTCATCCCACTTTTCATCAGAAACATATCTCTCTCCCTCTTGAATCTGTTGATTGATTCTGCCCGCACTGCGCTCTGGGGCAGTGAGTTCCAGAGATTCACAACCCTCTGAGAGAAGTAGTTTCTCCTCAAACAGTTTTGAACCTACCTCCTCTCACTCTGACCTCTCGTTCGAGACTCTAATGAGAAAGTAATCTTTATTTTGTAGCAAGGGGGGACAGATATTGAGAGGGCTCTCAGGAAATGTCCTGTGCTGTTCTTCAGAATGTCTCAGCATCCAGCTGTTCAAACCAAACCGAAACCTGACTTCATACCTCAGCTTGGCATCCTGCATTGAGCAACCCCCTCATTGTGGGGGGGTGCCGGCCTAGTGGTATTATCGTTGGACTGTTAATCCAGAGACCCAGATAACATTCTGGGCACCTGGGTTCAAATTCCTCCCCCACGGCAGTTGGTGGGATTTGAATAAATAAAAATATCTGGAATTAAGAATCTAATGGTGATCATGAATCCGTTATCAAGTGTCAGGAAAAACCCATCTGATTCACTAATGCCCTTTAGGGAAGGAAACTGCCATCCTTACCCGGTCTGGCCTACATGTGACTCCAGACCCACAGCAACGTGGTTGACTCTGAACTACCCTCTGGGCAATTAGGGATGGACAATAAATGCTGGCCTGGCCAGTGATGCCCTCATCCAGTGAATGAATAAGGAAAAAGCCCCAGACCGACGTATCAACTGCAGCCAATCACATCATGTGCCTCACACAAAGGTGAGCGCTGCATCGATGCACCAACCTGACACTGCGATCAATGAATTGCTTCAATGAGTTTAGGATTCCAGACAGCATTCATGCAGAAACAGGTATTTCACTCGCACGCATTCTTGGCACAGTCAACACAGCAACAACTTGCATTCATATAGCACCTTTACCACTGTAAAACGCCATTAAGCCCCTTCACAGAAGTGAGATAAAACACAAAATTGATACCGAGGCACAGAAGGAGTTATTTGGGTAGATTACGAAAATCTTGAACAATTCAGAATTTACAAATCAATATAGGGGAGGAGAGAGATATAGTGAGGAGGAGAGAGAGAGTGAGGAGACAGCGAGATAGTAAGGAGGAGAGAGAGAGATAGCGAGGAGGAGAGGCTACAGGGAGGTAATTCCAACAGCTAAATGTTTAGTTATCAATGGTGGAGTGGTTAAAGTTACAGACAGCCAGAAGGGGAGCAGTGTGGAGATCTTGGAGGGTTTTTGGCTGACTATAGACACAAAGAGGGGTGCGGACATGCAGGAATTTGAACACAAAGATGAGAGTTTCCAATCCGAGTGCAGCTGGACTGAAGGTAACGTTATCACTTTACAAATTCTGCAAATGTTATTAATTCTTATTACTACCCAGCAGATAATCCAAATGACAGCACTGTATATTCTCAAATCTTAAACTTATGCCAGTCGTCATCTCTCAGCAGAGATCCAATCAGGTCTTACTGATCAGCTAAAATGTTAATCCTGATGATCCTCAGTTGTGACTGATGGTGGATGAATGCAATGTATGTTCAGTATCGCAGTTGATAAACCTGAGTCTATCATCCAGACTCTCAGTCCCGATACAGTGCTGAGGGAATGCTGCACTGTCTGAGATGCCACCAATCAGGTAAGGTATTAAACTGAGGACCTGGCTTTGCTCTTTCAGACCGGCCTATGGCTGCCATTTCAGAGGAGAACAGTGAGGTGTTCTCCATGCCCTGGGGCTTCGATGTATCTCTGAACCAATATTACTAGGACAAATGGTCTGGTCGTTAATGTTTGATGGTGCAGTGTTCCATCTTGACAGCAACAACATTAATGAAATACTCTGTAAAATTACTTCCAAAGCACTTTGTGACAGATTTAAGACAATTGGTGGAAGGAATCAGAATGTGGCTTAGGGGAAGCAATGGCCGAGTGGTATTGTTGTTAGACTGTTCATCCAGAAGCTCAGCAAACGTTCAGAACATTTGAATTCACTGACAAATCTGGAATTAAGAGTCTAATGATGACCACAAAACCATTGTTGATTGTTGGAAAAACCCGTCCAGTCCACTAATGTCCTTAGGGAAGGAAATTGTCTCCGACAAGTGACTCCAGACCCACAGCAATGTGGTTGACTCTTAAATACCTTCTGGGCAATTAGGGAAGGACAATAAATGCTGGCCTAGTTAGAGATGCCCAGATCCCATAAGTGAATTAAAACAAAGCAGGAGTTCACCAGGCTGCTTCTGGGGAAGGTAGGACTGTCCTTTGAAGTGCGAGTGGTTTGTCTGGGCCTGCATTCACTAGGGTTTTAAAAGATGATGGGAGATCTGATGGAAGCACAAAGTTCTAACAGCGCTGGACCAATTAGATGCAGGGAGGATGTTTCCACTGGTCAGCGAGTCTAGAACCAGGAGACTGTCTCAGGATAACAAGCATGGGGCTGGATGAACACAGCAGGTCAAGCAGCATCATAGGAGCAGGAAAACTTGACGTTTCGGGCCTAAACCCTTCATCAGAAAAAATCATTTTTTCTGATGAAGGGTTTAGGCCCGAAACGTCAAGTTTTCCTGCTCCTATGATGCTGCTTGACCTGCTGTGTTCATCCAGCCCCATGCTTGTTGTCTCGGATTCTCCAGCATCTGCAGTACCTTTTATCTCTGACTGTCTCAGGATGTAGGGCAGACCATTTGGCCGTGAGATGAGGAGAAGATCCTTCATTCAGAGGGTGGTGAGCCTGAGAAATTCTCTATCACAGAAGGCTGACAAAGCCAGTCACTCAATGCATTCAAGAAAGACATTTTTCAATATTAAAGGCATCCAAGCTTGTGGGAACAAAGCCGGAATGTAATAGTGAGACAGAAGATTAGCCACGATTATATTGAATGGTAGAACAGACTTGAAGGGCTGAGTGGCCTACTCCTGCTTCTATTTTGTACATTCCTATTCTGAAACAACTTGACTAAGTACATTGTGAGGTACAAAGTGAAACATTAGTCAGAGGTACTGGACTTGATGGATCATATGGTACAGATTTATCTTTCATGCAATGTCTCTCTCGAGCATATCAAACAGCACTATCAGAGCAAAGCATTTTCAAGGAATGTTCCTGACAAGTGGCCAATTGTTAATGAGTTATTGTAGTCGCTCTGATTACACTGTTGCATCAAAAACAACCCCAGTCAATGTCAGGACAAAGCACGCAGCCATCGACCCAAGGCTTTTCTCTAGGTTCCTCCTGCAATTTCATCCAAAAATGTATTACTTACTGCGGTAAATTTTTCCATATGTTTTGTGAGCAGGGTCCGCCAAATCAAATGGCCTCTTGTATGAGGGGAAAATTACATTTCTTTTCCTACTAATTGTCTCTGCTAACAGCACAGCATCTGTTAACACCAAACAGGCCCCCTGATTCCTGAGCAATTAAATAAAGTAGATAATGGTTTACATTAACTTTCGAAACCATCCAGAAAACAAATTAAATTAGTGATGGAAAAGTGCACTGAATTTCTCAGCGTTGAACAAGACAGACGCGACTCAGTTGATGGAGAGCAGGAGAACAGCGATGAAGAAACTGCGGTAAAATGCGGTAAATCAGAGAAGAGACAATTGGAGTCATGACGGACTATTGTAAGGTGCAACAAAGCCCCCTTAGAGAAAATGAGAAAGACTTACATTGCTGGAGTTTCTGTCATGAGCAGCAGAATTCTCAAAGCACTCCATACTTCTGAAGTAGTACTTCTGAAGATAGTCCCTGTTTAAATGCAGGAAACACACAGCCAATTTGCACACAGCAAGGTCCCACAAACAGCAAGATGATGATGACTAAGTAACCATCTGTTTCATCAATGACTTTCCCTCCATTATAACGTCAGAAGTGGGGATGTTCAGCACCATTCGAAATTTCTCAGGTCCTAAAGCAGTCCGCACTCACATGCAGCAAGATCTAAAATAAAGAACTGCAGATGCTGGAGCTCTGAAATCATCAAAATCAGAAATAGTTAGAGGAGCACCATAGGCCTGGCAACACAGGGTAAGGAGTAAATTACTGCAGGAGCTGGAATCTGCACTGAAAACAACAAATGCTGGAGATCACAGCCGGTCAGGCAGCATGCGTGGAGCGAGAAATCAAGCTAATGATTCGGGTCTAGATGACTCCTCATCAGAGCTGACGTGAAGTGTAAAGGGAGGTGGTTTCCAGCACTTGTTTTCAGGCCTGGCAGCATCTGTGGAGAGAGAAAACTTGATTCGGAACATGATCTAGACAATATCCATGCTTCAACTGAAAAGTGGCAAGTAATATATATACACACAAATGCCAAGCAAAGACCATCTCCAATAAGAGACAATCTAACTCCCACCCCTTGACATTTAATGGTGTTACCATCACTGAATCCCCCACTATCAACATCCTACATTGACGAGAAACTTAATGAGAAACTTAACGAGATTCGCCACATAAACACAGTGGCTACAAGAGTAGATCAAATACTGAGAATTGTGCAGAGAATAACTCATCTCCTGACTCCCTCAAACCCATCCACCATCTACAAGGCACAAGTCAGGAGGGTGATGGAATACTCCTTACTTGTCTGGATGAGAGCAGCCCCAACAACACTCAAGAAGCTGAACACAATTCAGGGCAAAGTGGCCTTCTTGATTGACACCGCATCCAACATTCACTCCCTGCATCACTGCTGATGCTGAGCGTATTATCTACAAGATGCTCTGCAGAAAATTAACCAACTTTCCTTCAATAACACTTTCCAAACCCACAATCAAGGACCAAGGCAGCAGATATATGGGGAACATCACCCTCCTGCAAGTTCCCTTCCAAGCCACTCACCATCCTTCCTTCGAAATATATCACCGTTCCCTCAGTGTCACTGGGTCAAGATCTTGCAATCTTTAACAACACTGTGGGTGTGCACAGACCACAGGCACTGCAGCGGTTCAAGAAGGCAGCTCATCACCACCTTCTCCAGGGCAACTAGAGACGGGCAATAAATGCTGGGCCCAGCTAGCAATGCCCACATCCCCTGGATTAGTTTAAAAAAAAGAGCTGAGTTTGTTGGAGTTCAGAGCCTGTCAGAGCGAGATAACATTTCGTCGGATAAAGGAATCAAGGAATATGGAGAAAATGTGGGTTGTTGGATTTCAGTAACAAATCAGCTATGATCCACTTCAATGATAGATTAGGCTCAAGGGGCTGAATGGCTTTTTCCTGTTCCTATGTTACTGGGGAGGAAGGCATAATGGAAACAGAACAAATTGAAAGATCATTTTGAGTTTATTTTTTGTCTCTTTGAAACTCTCAAATCAAGTGATTACTCTGAAATTCCATTTGGTGGGTAGTATGTACAGAGCAAGATTCCACAAACTGCTATTGGATATATGACCAGACAATCTGTTTTTTTTTGGGTTGGTGAATGTGGAATGATTGACAGCCAAATTGAGTCACTCTCCTTCAAGTCATCACTCTTAGACTCAACTGCGCAAGTAGACGAGACAACAGTTTAACATCTCAACCAAATGCCTTGATACCAATCGTGTGGATTATGTGCTCACATCCCTCAAGTGGGGACTGAACCCTGAATCTTCAGACTTAAATGTCTACCACTGTAATGACAGCTGTAATGGTTACTGTGATGTGGTTGTGACTCAGCAATAGAGGTTTTGCTGTGTCAGTCGTGAATCAGTGGGCAGCTGTCTTGTCCACTGAGTCATAAGGTTCTGGTTAAAAGTCTCGAATTTCAGAGACCTGAGTACAAAACCCCTTCAGATATGATTTAAACTCTGGGAAGATCTCAACTGTCATTTCGAAGAAGTTGAAGGCAGTTCTCCTTGGTATTCTGGGCCAATATCTATCCTTCAGTAGACATCACTAGAAAAAGATGGTGTGGAGCTGGACGAACACAGC
>JAHRHZ010000098.1:39618926-39673597 GCA_024137785.1 Ginglymostoma cirratum
GCTCCTATGATGCTGCTTGACCTGCTGTGTTCATCCAGCCCCACGCTTGTTATCTCGCATTAACCCTATTTACATCTCTCATGATTTTATAAACCTGTATACAGTCACCTCTGAACCTCCTACATTCTAGTGAAGAAAGTCCCAGCCTGTCCAGCTTTTCTTTATAACTCAAACCTTCCATACCCAGCAACATCCTGATAGATCTCATCTGCACCCTCTCTAGCTTAGTAATATCCTCCCTAAAGCAGGGTGACCAGAACTGGACACAGTACTCCAGAAGAGGCCTCACAAAGTCCTGTACATGATGCTCCAACTCCTATACTCAAAGGACTGAACTACAGCATAGAAACAGGCACTTCGGCCCATCATGTCTATGCCAACCAGCCAACACCAAACTGCACTAATCCCATTTACCCGCACTTGGTTGATAGCCCATGATGCCCTGGCACTTTAAGTATCTGTCCAGATGCTGTTTTCGTTACTGAAGGGGGAAGGCAGCGACATTCTTTGATATCTTGCCCAACAGAGAGTACCTCCGACAATGCAGCACCCCACAGTGGGAACTAGAACTTCGTGCTTGAGTTTCCGAAGCAGGATCTGAACCTCCGATCTTCCAACTCCTGGCCGCAGATCCTCCCATGAGGCATGGCTCAATCCTCATTTGGCTATTATTGTTAAAACACGCTCTGTGATTTGCGCAGAACTGTGCAAAGAAAATTCTGGAAGCTTTCCAACACGTACAAATTGAAAAATGATTTCAAATGAGATAGAGATCCAATTTGTGTCGAGTGAGCTATAACTATAATTACCAGAAATGAAACAATGCTTCATTTTTTTTCCGATTAAGTGAGTGCCAGTTGATAATCCCACTGCTGAACCAGTAGAACTCAAACTGCTCATAAACCTCAGAGAAAATATAAAATTTGTAACATTTCTGCCACTGAGCAATGAGCCTTGGAAGAGAAATGTTAATTAGGTGTCAAACAGCTCTGCTTGTTGTTGAAATGTACAGCACACCACACTGTGCTGGTTATATTACTGTGCTCATCGAAAGGACTGGACTATTAATCCAGTGAACGTGACTTTAATTCCCCCACGGCAGATTTGAGAATTTGAATTTCATTTTCCGAAAAATAAACGCAGATTAAAAAGCTGGTTGCAGTCGATCGTGAAGCTGTCGGATTGTTGTCAAAACATAAATGGTTCACTAATGTCTCTGAGGAGCTCAATGTGAGTCCCAGCCCTACACCAGTGGTGGCTAACTCTTAACTAATTCTTAGGCGTCTGGAGAGTTGCTCTGGTTCAATGACCAGAGTGCTCCAGGAAAGCAGTCATTGTAAAAAAAATTCATTCATGGGAGTGGGCATCGCTGGCTGGGCCCAGCATTTATTGCTTGAACAAAAACAGAAGTTGCTGGGAAAGCTCAGCAGGTCTGGCAGCATCCGTGAAGGAGAAAACAGGGCTAATGTTTCCGGTCCGGTGACCCTTCCTCAGACCAGACTCTTCCTTCTGAGGAAGGGTCACTGGACCCGAAACATTAACTCTGTTTTCTCCTTCACAGATGCTGCCAGACCTGCTGAGCTTTTCCAGCAACTTCTGTTTTTGTCCCTGATTTACAGCATCCACAGTTCTTTTGGTTTTTATTTATTGCTTGACCCTAGTTGCATCTTGAGAAGGCAGTAGCAAGCTTCCTTCTTGAACCACTACAGTCCATTTGCTGTAGGTTCCCTGTAGGGAGGGAATTCCAGGATTTTGACCCAACAACAGTGGTATATCTCCGAGTCAGGACACTTAGTGGCTTGGAGGGGAACTTGCAGGGGGTGGTGTTCCCATGTATCTGCTGCCCTTGTCCTTCTAGATGGAAGTGGTCATGGGTTTGGTAGATACTGTCTGAGGATCTTTGGTGAATTTCTGCAGTGCACCTTGTAGATGGTATACACTGCTGCTGCTGAGCGTCAGTGGCGGAGGGAGTGGATGCTTGTGGATGTGGTGCGAATCAAGCGACTGCTTTGTCCTGGATGGTGTCAAGCTTCTTGAGTGTTGTTGGAGCTGCCCCCATCCAGGCAAGTGGGGAGTATTCCATCACACTCCTGACTTGTGTCTTGTAGGATAGGATCTGGGGAGACAAAGGGTGATTTACTCACTGAAGTATTCCTTGTCTCTGACCTGGTTTTGTAGCCACTGTTTATGTGGTGAGTCCAGATGAGCTCTGAGTCAATGATAACCCGATGGATGTTGACAGTGGGGGCTCATCAGCATTTTGCAGTGACTGTCAATGTTACATTCTCTCTTGTCGGAGGTGGACATTGCCTGGCATTTGTGTGGCCAATCCACATAAGCTGCACATCTTTAGACTGTGGGAGGAAACTGGAGCACCCAGAGGAAACCCAGGCAGACACGAGGAGAATGTGCAAACTCCACACAGACATTCACCTGAGGGTGGAATTGAACCCAGACCCCTGACACTGTGAGGCAGCAGTGCTAACCACTGAGCCACCAATGAACACTTTGTCAGGGCTAAGTAGGGATGGGAAATAAAAGATGGAGAAACCGGTTTTGAAATTTCTGATGAGGAGCTTTTGGCCTCGAAATGCTAACTCTTTGCAAATGCTGCCAGACCTGCTGAGTTTCTAACGCACTTTCTATTTTCGTTTCAGATTTCCAGCATTCCAGCAGGCGGTTAAGTGGAGCTGAGTCCACGAAAAGATCAGCCATGATCTTATTGAATGGCAAAGCCGGCTCAATGGACCGAATGGCCTACTCCTGCTCCTGTTTCTAATGTTCTTACCTGCAGTAATACAGCTGTTGTTAATATGAGGCATAAACGCCGATTTTCCCAGTGTAACCTACCTCTCAAGAATTAATAAATTTAAAATATGATTACAGATTATTAATGGGGCAAATTGTGAATTACTCCAGAGTTTGGGCACTATTCAATGCTGAATTGACATATATTAAACGGGCCTAATTATTATGGGTTTCACTCAATGCTGGAACAGGCTCAAGGGGCTAACTAGGCCTCGGGGATGCAAACAGCTTCCACAGGCCTACCCTTGTAGGCTTCTGTTTCTGATGGGATCTTAAATCAAAGCCCTGGCAACGTGAAACTCTTTATCCTTCATTTTGGTGCTAGCTATGGGTCACCAGATGTTGTCTCACTGCTGGGACAGAACACAATGAGTTCAAGAGCTACCTCAGTGGTTTGAGGATATAAGCTTGGTAAACACTCTGACCGTAGCAGCTGGTGAGTGCGGCATGTTCAGCGGTGCCACTTCCCCTGGCATCCCACCTGTCGTCTGAGCTGAAACCCACTGTTGCCTGTTCCGAAGAGGAGCAGCGAATCCTTCCTGATTCCTGGCCAAGATTTAACCCTCAACTAAAATTACTAAAAATAATGAGCTGGCTATTAGCTCAGTCAACCTTGTTGGAGTTGGCTCTTTCCTGCTTTACATGCATATAATAAAGCTACAAATTGCCAACAATGGGTTTTTTTGTTTGGTTTTCTGTATTTCTGGTCGTTGACTAAGCTGGGAAATAGGGTTAGGGAGTGGTGGAGGGAGGTGAACAGTACAGAACATTAAGCAGCACAGCACAGGAACGGGGCCTTCAGCCCACTATGTTGTGCTGATCATGATGTCAAATTAAACTAAACTCTTCTGCCTGCCCTTGGTCCATTTCCCTCCATTCCTTGCATATTCATGTGAATATGTGAGTATACAGAGATATATTACAAGGGGAAGCTAGAGGGAGGGAGAGAGAAACAGAAGGATAGGTGGAGACAAAGAAGGGTTTGAGGAGCGCCGAAACAAAAAACAGAAAGTGCTGGAGAAACTGTGGAGAGAGAAACAGAGTTAATGTTTTCAGTCTGGTGATTGTTCATGACAGGAAACACAATTCTGATGAAGAGTCACTGGACTCAAAACATGAGCTCTGCTTCAGCAACTCCCTTGGCTGGATTTGAACCTACATCCTTGATAGATTGGCCTGTAAGGTACAAACCTAATAGCATGATCACTACACTAGTGTCTCCGGGAGAGTACAAACTAGCACACAGATCTTTGGTCCAATTGCCTATTCGACAGCAGCATATTCTGTGTAACAGATCAGCCCACATAATGCCAAATATTGCATTCCAGTGCCATGAAGTTTAAAATATCTTTCACCATCGCTGTCACTGCAGCTTATTCATCTTTTAACAGCTGATTAAATTGTTGGGAAGCGATGTCTAAACAATGAAATATTACAGCTGTTAACAGGCTGAAACCCAGACACACACTCACGTAATCACTGCAGACTCAAATCCTATCTGCTTTGTTGGACATTCTCTACCAATAAGCCTTCCAAACCCAGAACCACTTCTATCTAGAAGGACAAGGGCAGCAGATATATGGGAACACCACCCCCTGCAAGTTCCCCTCCAAGCCACTCACCATCCTGACTTGGAAATATATCGCCATTCCTACAGTGTCGCTGGGTCAAAATCCTGGAATTCCCTCTCTAAGGGCATTGTGGGTTGACCTACAGCACACGGATGGCAGTGACACCACCACCTTCTCAAGGGATAAAAACACTCGTGTCCAGCCAGTGATGCCCAAATCCCATGAGTGAATAAAATGGAAACATTTTTGTGAGCAATTTGCACACTTCTTTCATATATATTCCTGTAGATGTCGCCTCTCGTTATGAGATTGCAGGCAGGAAACGAGCACAGACTGGATAATGAGCGAAGTGTCTTGTTCCTTGTTCCCCCTCTGTCCCTTCCCATGTTTCATTTTCTGACCTCGAAATCGGTTTGTTGCAGGTCATCCAGGGTAGGCTGCAGTCAGGGAAAACAGCCTCCCCCCGCCACCGACAGAATGCCTCAGAAATAGTAGGAACTGCCGATGTTGGAGTCTGGGATAACACCTTGTGGAGCTGGAGGATCGCAACAGGCCGGGCAGCATCAGAGGGGCAGGAAAGCTGATGCTTCAGGTCGGGACGCTAATTCTGTGTTCCTCCAGCTCCACACGGTGTTATCCTACAGAGTGCCTGTTGGGGGGAAATTACTGAGCACCCAAGGAAGGAGAAATATATGAACAGGAGGATGAAGCAACCATGTCTGACAATGGAAGTTGGGCACAGCATAAAAGGTGAAGAAAAGCACATGATGTGGTGAAGATTGGTGGGAAGCCAGAGGATTGGAAAGCCTTTAAAAATCAGTAGAGGATAACTACAAAGCAATAAGGGGGGAAATTGTATCAGAGATAAAAGGTACTGCAGATGCTGGAGAATCCGAGATAACAAGCATGGGGCTGGATGAACACAGCAGGCCAAGCAGCATCATAGGAGCAGGAAAACTTGACGTTTCGGGCCTAAACTCTTCATCAGATGAAATTTGAGGGTTAGCTAGCTAGTAACATATAAGAAGACCGCAAGGGTCTTTTTTTTTCGATATTTACAAGGTAAGCGAGGAAGAAGGGTGGACAGCTGGAGAATGAGCTGGAGCAGTAGTAATGGGGAACAAAGAAATGGCGGAGGAACTGAATAGGTACTTTTCGTTGGTTTTCTTAGTGGGAGACAACATTAGCATACCAGAACTTCAAGAGGGCCAGGGGGCAGAGGTGAGTATAGTGCCATCATTAAGGAGAAGGTATGGCAGCATCAGGGAAGAAAAACCAGAGTTAACGTTTTGGGTCCGGTGACCCTTCTGAGGTTTTTATTTACTAAGGAGAAGGTGCTGGGGAAGCTGAAAGGCCTGAAGGTGGATAAATAACCTGGACCAGATGGACTACACCCCAGAGTTCAGAAGGAGAGCGCTGAGGAGCTTGTGGAGGCGTTGTTGGGGAAGTTTCAGGAATCACTGGAGTCAGGAAGGGTCCAGAGAAAGGGAAAATGGTTAATGTAACACCCCTGTTTAAGAAGGGAGGGAGGCAGAAGGCAGGAAACCATAGGCCAGTTAGCCTGACCTTGGTTCTTGGTAAGATTTTAGAGTCCATTATTAAGGATGAGATTGTGGAATACTTGGAAGTTCATGGTAAAATAGGGCTGAGTCAGCACAGCTTCATCAAGGGGAGGTCATGCCTGACTAATCTGTTAGAATTCTTTAAGACATAATGAGCAAGTTAGACAAAGGAGAGCCAGCAGACAGGAACTATTTGGTTTTCCGTTAGGCCTTTGATAAGGTTCCTCACAGGAGGCTGCTAAATGAGATAAAAAACCATGGTGTCAGGGGGATGGTACTGGCATGGATAGAGGATTGGCTGACTGGCAGAAGGCAGGGAATAGGAATAACGGGGTCTTTTTCAGTATGGCACCCTGTGACTAGTGAAGTTCAGCAGGGGTCAGTGTTGGCACCACAACCGTTCACATTATGCATTATAAGCTGGATGAAGGAACTAAGGGCATTGTTGTTAAGTGTGCAGATGTACAAAAATAGGTGGAGGGGCAGGTGGTGTTGAGGAGTAGGGAGGCTGCAGAGAGATTTGTACAGGCTCGGAGAGTGGGCAAAGAAGTGGCAGATACAATACAATGTGGGAAAGTGTGAGGTCATGCACTTTGGTAGGAAGAATAAAGGCATTGACTATTGTCTAAATGGGGAAAGGCTCTGGAAAGCTAAATTACAAAGGGACTTTAGAGTCTTAGTTCAGGATTTTCTTAAGGTTAACATCCAGGTTCAGTTGGCAGTTAGGAAGGTAAATACGATGTTAGCATTCATTTCGAGAGGGCTAGAATTCAAGACCAGGGAATTGCTACTGAGGATGGAGAAGGCTCTGGTAAGACTGCGTTTGGAATATTCTGAGCAGTTTTGGGCCCTGTATCCAAAGAAGGATGTATTGGCGTTGGAGGGGGTCCACAGGAGGTTTACAAGAATGATCCCATGGTTGAAGGTCTTGCAATATGAGGAGCGGCTGAGGACTCTGGGTCTGTACTCAATGGAGTTTAGAAGGATGAAGTAGGATCTGATCGAAATTTACAGAATACTGTGAGGCCTGGATAAAGAGGACAGAGAGAAGATGTTTCCGATAGTAGGACAGACTGGGACCCGAGGGCACAGCCTCAGAGTGAAGGGAGCGACTCTTTAGAACTGAGATGAGGAGGAATTTCTTCAGCCAGAGGGTGGTGAACACGGGGAACTCATTGCCACAGAGGGCTGTGGAGACCAGGTCATTGAGGGTAGTTAAGACAGAGAGAGATAGGCTGGGTTCTGAAGAAGGGTCACTGGAACTGAAACGTTGACTCTGCTTTCTCTCCACAGATACTGGCAGATGTAATGAGTTTTTCCTGCAATTTTTGTTTTTGTCCCAGGTTTCCAGCATCTTCAGTTCTTCACTTTTTTTTGTATGGATCGGTTCTTGATTGGTAATCAGATCAAGAGTTACAGGGAGAAGGCAGGAAGATTTGGTTGAGAAACATCTGCCATGATCGAATGGTGGAAGTAGACTCAATGGGCCAAATGGCGTAATTCTGCTCCTCTGTTTCATGGAATCAATGTAGAACTGGTTCCTACCACTCACTCCTCAGAAATAACGGCTGGGGGATTTTCTACAGCCACTCGAGAGGGTAAATACAGCCCCAGGGGAAATTTGCATCTGAGAGGAGGTATCTCCGACAGTGCGGCACTCACTCGGTATTGCTCTGAGATGCCAACCAAGGGCACAGTGCGCCAGACTCTGGAGGGGAATCCAAAACCTTTCTGACTAAGTGTATGACGCACCGAGCCGAGGGAGTACTTGGCAATTTAGTGAGACTGTCAGAGACCGAAGACAAAATTGAAGCCAACAGCAACTGTTCCGATCCTGAGTGAGGGCTGCACTGTCAGACGGTCAGTGCTGAGGGAGTTCCGCACTGTCAGAGGGTCAGTACTGAGGGAGATCCGCACTGTTGGAGGGTCAGTACTGAGGGAGTTCCGCACTGTTGGAGGGTCAGTGCTGAGGGAGTGCTGCGCTGTCGGAGGGTCAGTGCTGAGGGAGCGCCACACTGTCAGAGGGTCAGTGCTGAGGGAGTGTCACACTGTTGGAGAGTCAGCACTGAGGGAGTGCAGCACTGTCGGAGGGTCCTTGCTGAGGGAGTGCCGCACTGTCGGAAGATCAGACTGAGGGAGCGCCGCACTGTCAGAGGGTCAGTGCTGAGGGAGTGCCGCACTGTCAGAGGGTCAGTGCTGAGGGAGCGCCACACTGTCGGAGGGTCAGCGCTGAGGGAGTGCTGCGCTGTCGGAGGGTCAGTTCTGAGGGGGTGGGCACTGTCAGAAGGTCAATGCTGAGGGAGCGCTGCACTGTCGGAAGATCAGACTGAGGGAGCGCCGCACTGTCAGAGGGTCAGTGCTGAGGGAGTGCCACACTGTCAGAGGGTCCTTGCTGAAGGAGTGCCGCACTGTCAGAGGGTCGGCGCTGAGGGAGTGCCGCACTGTCGGAGGGTCAGCGCTGAGAGAGTGCCACACTGTCGGAGGGTCAGTGCTGAGGAGTGCCGCACTGTCGGAGGGTCAGCGCTGAGAGAGTGCCACACTGTGGGAGGGTCAGTGCTGAGGGAGTGCCGCACTGTTGGAGGGTCAGTGCTGAGGGAGTGCCACACTGTCAGAGGGTCGTTGCTGAGGGAGTGCCGCACTGTCGGAGGGTCAGCGCCGAGAGAGTGCCACACTGTCAGAGGGTCAGCGCTGAGGGAGTGCCGCACTGTCGGAGGGTCAGCGCCGAGAGAGTGCCACACTGTGGGAGGGTCAGTGCTGAGGGAGTGCCACACTGTCGGAGGGTCAGCGCTGAGGGAGTGCGGCACTGTCGGAGGGTTAGTGCTGAGGGAGTGCCACACTGTGGAAGGGTCAGTGCTGAGGGAGTGGGCATTGTCGGAGGGTCAGTACTGAGGGAGTGCCGCACTGTTGGAGGGTCAGTACTGAGGGAGTGCCGCACTGTCGGAGGGTCAGTGCTGAGGGAGTGGGCATTGTCGGAGGGTCAGTACTGAGGGAGTGCCGCACTGTCGGAGGGTCAGTGCTGAGGGAGTGGGCACTGTCGGAGGGTCAGTTAGAGGTGTTGGTATTCTGAGAAGATGTTAAAGCAAGGCCATGCTTGCCCCCTCAGGGGAATGTGACAGACCCTCATGTCATGGTGGATGTATCAGCATCGGTAGACAGGGATCTCAGTTTTAAAATTCAGGGTCACTTATTTAAGGAGAAGTTTCTTCTCTCAGACGGTCATGGAGTCCTTCAGGCCTGCAGTGCAGATAAAGGCCCTTCAGCCCATTGGGTCTGCGACTGTCAAAAACAACCATTTCAATATTCTTATCCCAATCTTTAGAATTGTCTTCTCAAAATCTGGTGGAAGCAGATCCTTGAATATTTTTAAGGGAAAGGTCGATAGATTCTTGGTAAACAATGGGAGTGAGGAGGGAGGGTGAAAGGTCATCTGGTGGGTGCTGGAATGTGGGGTAAACCAATCAGGTATGATCTTGTTGAATGGTGGGACAGATTTGAGGGACCGAGTGGCCTACTCCTGCTCCTAATTTGTCAGTCCGTACGTTTGTATAAGGAGGCCATGGTCAGTACATGTTCATTAATTTACATCGAAAACAGATTATCTGGCAATTAGCGCATGGTGATGTGCGGGATCCTGCTGTGTAGAGCAGCTGGGCTTCTCCATCAATGACCACAGTTTAAAAATGAAGTGGTGTACTATGGATAAAGCTCTTTCTGATATCGTGAGTTCGGGATGGGGGCTATAAAAATCCAAGGTTCTTCGTGTTGTTGAATGAGTGCTGTGGAGGGGAGGAAATTGGCACACAGTTAACCTTCCTCCAATCCTGCTTGAGAAAGTATTGAAGGGGTGACCAACAACTCCCTACATCTCAGAAACATTTTCACAGCTTTCTCTGGCTCAGCTGTGAGAGAGAGAGAGTCAGGCACAATGCCGAATACTTACAGACGCCTGAATTCTGCTGAGACCTCCTGTCCTCTTGAGCATATTAAGTCTGACTGACAGTAATGTGAGAGTAAGTCGGGGGGTCTACACATTATGCTTGGTTCCACAAAGAGTTTCACTGGCTTGAGGCTGAAGGGACAGAGACAGTTCTCCAGCAGCCTGACAATCCACTCGCTCATCTGGTCTTCACAATAGAAGCAGAGTAAATCCAATTAGCAAATAAATGATGGTTTCCACTGGGCCCTTGTGTCAGTGAGTTATCGATACACGGTTAAAGTAAATCCATTACATTGAGCATCCAGCACCAGCACCTATGAGACCAATGTCTGCCTAGTTCCCTGACTCCAATTATTTTCAAGGCCCTTAGTCATTTGTCCCAAAACCGCCTTCCAATAATCTCCAATCTACCCTATGTTTTAGATCGAGATGAAAATGCAGTGGAGTTCACCTTGCTTTAATTCATACCGAATTCATCTCATTGAGTTAGAAAATCCTGGCTGGCTAATGTGGTCATGATGAGCATGAGAAATGAATGCAAGAGTAGCCCGTTCAGCCCTTTCGCTATTCCGCAACCTCAAACCTGCTGTCCAGCCTTATCACCGTATCACTTTGAATCATACAACCCCCACAGCGTGGAAGCAAGCCATTCGGCACATCGAGTCCACACCTATCCTCCGAAAAGCATTCCCACCCTGACCCACTCCCTACTCTATCCCTGCATTTCCCACCCTGGACACTATGGGCAATTTAGCCTAATTTCTGAAGAAGGGTCTAGGCCTGAAACGTCAGCCTTCCTGCTCCTCTGATGCTGCTTGGCCTGCTGCGTTCATCCAGCCCCACACCTTGTTATCTCTGTTTTCTCTTCTCTTTGTTACTCCTTCTGCATTCAGGATAAAAGGTGATCCAACTGAGACATGACAACACACTCTTAAGGACCTTGCTTGGATGGATGTTTATGAATGTTCCCTTTGGCGGGAAAATTGACAACTTGAGGTCAGCAGCTTCAGGGGAAAGGGATCATCCAGGTAGGGCCGAGAGAAGGAGATTTCACTGTGAGAGGTGTGATTCTTTATGATTCCAGAGGCCTGTGAGGATTCAGCATACAATAACGGCGGCACGGTGGCTCAGTGGTTAGCACTGCTGCCTCACAGCGCCAGGGACCCGGGTTTGATTCCACCCTCGGGCAACTGTCTGTGTGGAGTTTGCATATTCTCCCTGTGTCTGCGTGGGTTTCCTCCAGGTGCTCTGGTTTCCTCCCACAGTCCAAAGATGTGCAGGTTAGGTGGATTGGCCATGATAAATTGCCTGTAGTGTTCAGGAATGTGTAGATTAGGTGGGTTACAAGGGGACGGGTGTGGTAAAGATACTCTGAGGTTTGGTGTGGACTTGTTGGGCTGAAGGGCCTGTTTCCACACTGTAGGGATTCTAATAACCAAAACCCGGTGGGAAAGTAGAAGCCCCATGAAACACGTTCAGCTCAAGGTGATGCCAGGACCTGTGCCAGCCCAGGAACGGGCTGTGGGTTCTCAGGATGGTAAGGCAGCTCACCAGTTCAATGGCTATACTACTGCCTCACACCACCCTTGGGTGATTGTCTGTGTGGAGTTTGCACACTCTCCCCATGTCTGCATGGGTTTCCTCCCACAGTCCAAAGATGTGCAGGTTAGCATGGATTGGCCATGGAGGACACAGGGATAGGGCAGGGGGTGGGTCTGACTGGGATGCTGTTCAGTGGGTTCAATCAATAGGCCGAATAGCTTGCTTTCACACCATAGGGATTCTGTGATATTGGATAGTTTTGATTGTACCCCTTCTGTATGAGAGATGTTGACTGATTTTCTGTCAATAATGATCACATTGTTAAACTGTCCTTACCCTGCTAAATACCAGCCCTAACTTCCCGGGCAATCAATCTCAGTATGTTGTCCAGAGTAATGTGGTGGGTGAGGGTGAGATGCTGCTTGGGAGAAGGTAAGTGAATTAATCAGCCATTCCTAGAGATGTTTAGTTCACACTAAGGGGCATTGATGGCCTGCTGGTAGAATTACTGGACGACGAATCCAGAGACCCAGGTAAAATTCTGGGGCCCTGTTCTTGAATCCCACTGTGGCAGATGGTAAGAGTTGGAATTCAACAATAATTTCGGATTAAGAGTGATGTGGAGGTGCCGGTGCAGGACTGGGGTGGATAAAGTCAGAAGACACGCAACACTGGGTTATAGTCCAACAGGTTGATTAGAAATCACAAGCTTTCTCAGCACTGCCCCTTTGTCAGATGAAGTGCTCCACCTGCTGGAGGAGCTGTGCTCTGAAAGCTTGTGATTTCAAATGAACCTGTTGGGCTATAACCTTGTGTTATATGACTTTGGAATTGAGAGTCTCATGATGACCATGTCAATTATTGTAAAAACCCATCAGATTTACTAATGCCCTTTAGGGAAGGAAATTTGCTATCTTTACCTGGTCTGGCCTACATGTAGTTAACTGTTAAATGCCCTCTGGGCATTTAGGGATGGGCAATAAATGCTGGTCTAGCCAGAGATGCCTACATACCATGAATGAATAAAAGCAAACCTTGTTCTGAACTTGCAATGTTCCACCTGAGCACTAATGCCTGGGCTGAACTTTCGGGGCAGTATGGAGGGAGTACTGCTCTGTTGCTGATACCCTGCCTTTTGAGGGAGATGATAAATCTTTCTGCCTGTTGGTAAAGATACAGTCATGATGTCTGAAAGGTCAGTCAATTGGATGATCTCATGAGGGTACTGCTGCATATCCGCAGATATGCAGAAATGATATATTCCTGGCTCTATTTATGAAGCAATTTATTCATAACTTTACAACATTTGTTCTCGTGCTTACAGCTGCTCATCTACAGTTTAGTCACTTGTTTTCTAACTAACCACAAGGCTTAATTAATCACACGCGAAGAACTGATACCAGATGCCCATAATCAAGCACTGAACAATTGAACACTCCTCATACAATCTGAATACCTTCAATCTGGATTTATGACTGTTTATCCCTTCAGAGAATATGCCATGCCTCTGACCTTCCCAACTCCTCTCGGCCAACATCCTCAGCATCGAGGCAGTGACCATCCCTGATCGGCTACGATGTGCTGGGCATGTCATCCTTATGACTGACATGAAGTTTCCCAAGCAGGTGCTCTACTCCCAGCTCCAAAACTGCAGGTGAGCCCCGGGTGGAATAGAGCAAGTGTTGTACAAGCTAATTAATCCCAACCCATGAAGGTGACCTCAACCATGATCTTGGGTTCAATAACCCCACCACACTGTTCCGTATCTGTAAAATCTTCCTTACTGTCCTGTTTTAATACCAGCACATTGATAAATTGTTATGATCTCTCCACCTTAATTAGCTTGTACAGTTCTGGATTACTTATCACTGTGGTTAGACCCTCGGTATGTGACTCTTATACCTATCGTGTTATTCCAGTCGTTTGGTTTTTCTCCAGTACCACCTCATTTTTAATTTTTTTGCAATTATCTCTCAGCCTCCATTAATTGGATTATAGGTCATCCCTTCATTCACTATTCAGTTGTTAACACTTTACTCACACTGCCTGACACTTTCGATCACCTGCAGAGACTTATTATTCGGCCCTCCATTCACATGATCTTTTGATCTCTCTGCCCTTCATCTCTCTGCCTGTAAATTCAGCTACTGTACACTCTATATAAAGCCATTGAAAATGACACTGTTAATAGCATGTGTTTAAAAAACACCCTTTGAAATAGTCATTCATTCTATAAAAATGCTTCCACTACAGTGCGCTCAAAAGTGCCAATTACCTCGATCATATAATGCACTGATAGCAGAAAATGAAAGCAGTTGAAATCTCTTTATCTCATTAAATAAACATCATGATGTTGCCAGAATGGATCGGAGAGCCTGCCTGTATGCTTTTCCTTACTTCACCTGACGAAGGAACAGAGCTCCGAAAACTTGTGATTTCAAATAAACCTATTGGACTAAAACCTGGTGTTGTGTGACTTCTGAGTTGAATATAGATTAATAGAATTACGACAATCTGTATCAATATGGCACAGTTATCATTTAAAATGTTCCAAGGCCCTTCACAAAATCAAAATTTGACACTGAGCCACATAAGGCAATGACATATTGTTGAAAGCCCAGACATCCATTGGATGGCCATTACAGCTTTACCCAGGACAAACATTACCTGATTTATAGCCCTGGCTTTCCGATCCATTCTGGCAACATCATGATGTTTATTTAATGAGATAAAGAAGTTTCAACTGCTTTCAGTTTCTGCTATCAGTGCATTATATGATCGAGGTAATTGGCACTTTTGAGCGCACTGTAGTGGAAGCAATTTTATAGAATGAATGACTATTTTAAAGGGGGTAACAAGGCGTGGGGCTGGATGAACACAGCAGGCCAAGCAGCATCATAGGAGCAGGAAAACTTGACGTTTCGGGCCTAGACCCTTCATCAGAAATGGGGGAGGGGAAGAGGGTTCTGAAATAAATAGGGAGAGAGGGGGAGGCGGATAGAGGATGGATAGAGGAGAGGATAGGTGGAGAGGAGGCAGACAGGTCAAAGAGGCGGCCTCCCCCATTTCTGATAAAGGGTCCAGGCCCGAAACGTCAAGTTTTCCTGCTCCTATGATGCTGCTTGGCCTGCTGTGTTCATCCAGCCCCACACCTTGTTATCTCGGACTCTCCAGCATCTGCAGGACCTTTTATCTCTGATGCTATTTTAAAGGGTGTTTTTTAAACACATGCTATTATCAGTGTCTTTTTCAATGGCTTTACACAGAGTGTACAGTAGTTGAATGAGCATGGAAGTGCCATGGCTTGGCATTGAGGGTGTGAGGGGCAGTGGAGGGTTGTAAGGTGAAGAGACATAGCTGTACATGACAGATATATAGGACACTGCAGGGTTTGAGTTATAGGGAGAGGCAAGATAGGCTGGGGCTATTTTCCCTGGTGTGTCGAAGGCTGAGGGGTGACCGTATAGAAGTTTATAACATCATGAGGGGCATGGATAGGGTGAATAGTCAAGGTCTTTTCCCCGGGGTAGGGGAGTCCAAAACTACAGGGCATGGGTTTAAGGTGAGAGGGGAAAGCTGTAAAAAAAGACCTAAAGGGTAACATTTTCACGCAGAAGGTGTTGCGTGTATGGAACAAGCTGCCAGAGGAAATGGTAGAGGCTGGTACAATTACAACATTTAAAAGGCATTGGTATGGGTGTATGGATAGGAAGGGTTTAGGGGGATACGGGCCAAATGTTGGCAATTGGGACTAGATTAATTTGGGATATCTGTTCGGTATGGACGAGTTGGAATGAAGGGCCTGTTTCCAGCTTGTACATCTCCGTGTGGGATTGGGTGAAAGGCATGAAGTGGGATGAATGAGGAATGGAGATTGAGGGGGTGTGGGTGATGAGGGATAGCGGACCTTAAGGTTTCTTGTTGTAACTATTGTGGTAGGATATATAAGCACCCCCCCAACTCCCCAGCTGCTTCAGAACACCTTCTGGGGAGTGGCAGCTCCACTCCAACATGCCCCCTGAGCACCCCCATCCCCTGAATAAATTAAGCTTTCCGTGAACCAGTTTTCCCTGAGGCTAGCTCACAAAGTCTACTACCATCCGCTCCCTTGCTCGAGAGAGAGAATTTGGCCATTTATCTCCAGTGCCCACCAGCTCCTCAGTCAAGGGCGAAATAGTTCATCTGGCTCCACTAATCGACTGAGGTGGGAACACCTGATTTTTAAAATAAAAATAAATTAGAAATAAGAGCAATTGATCAACTTTGTGTTAAGATGGGAAATTGCTTTACCCTTTAGTCTATATGGCTCAGTGGCTTTGCATTTTAAGCTGCCTGGGAACACAACATTTAGATTATTTGATCTCATCATCTGCTCACAATTTAATAAACATCCTCGGGGCAGCTAAACAGACAGATGATCATTACAGATCTGAGGTCCAATTATAGATCCAATTTATGTGATTTAAACACTGCTGATCTTTTAAAAAGCATAAAACATTGCACTTAAAATTATTTAAATAAGAGCCCTTCTGCTTCAATGATAATCTGTCTGAACCTCCGCTGTGCTGAAGCAGTTGTAAAACCTACCATGTATGTGCTTCTCTGCTAATTACCCCTCACTGTAAATCAGTCAGGAATCAAATAGTAGGATTCCTTCTCTGACGTTTCGATCCAAAATGATCAAACTCTTCATTTTCTTCAGAACTCGGGTGTTCTAATGAAAAGTCTTTGGGCTCGATGCGTTACCTCTGCTTCTCCCTTCCACAGATGCTGTGTTGAGTTTTTCCAGAACTTTCTGTTTTTCAGCCTTAACAGCTTGTCGCTTTTTGTCAGCAATGAGCAAAAGGCAGATTCTTTGGCCATTTAGTTCATTGTTGTTGTTGGGATCTTGCTGTGCATAGATTGAGGGCTGTGATATTTCTGACATTGCAACAGCAGCTGGACTTTGAAGCTACTCGACCGGTTTTCGGAGGACTTTAGGACTTCCGCAGATCGTGGTACAGAAATACAAACCCTGTCTTTCTATAGAGAAAATAACTCGCACTGTAGAGAGAAACCACCAATCACCAAACATATTGCCAGCAAACGTAATTTTTGTGTCGAAAGACGTTCATCAAATTCACTTGTCAATTTTTAAATCTGAGGTAATAGACATTTTTTTGTTCAGCAAAGGTCTTAAGGGATAAAGTTCGAGGGCGCATCTACAGAGTTGGGCCACAGATCAGCCATGAGTTCATTGAATGACAGAACAGGCTCAAGGGGCTGAATGGCCTACTCCTGTCCCCATATTTCGCTGTTTCTAACGAGACAGTTTCTGAAGCAGTATTGTACCACACGTGAAATCTTTAGCCTCGTGACGTTTTTTATGAATTTGTTTCCCCGTGATTTCGCTGTTCATTTTCAGCATCATTGCTGAGCGGTTTTCTCTTAGCTGTTTTGTGCTGAAGCCTGCAGAAACCGCATTAACAGATAATAATCCCAACACTTTATAAAGTGCAAGTAATTTCCCAATAAGGCTATAACGCTGAATTGCCTTCTCAATTTGTAATTCTTGCTGTTGGCAGGGGAGTCTGTGCTGGCTGTGAATCCTCATGGCAGTGACTCAACCGTTTCTCAGGAGCGAAAGCTCTGAATGTAAATGACACCGTGACTCTCAGTTCCTCTTCCCGATTCCCATCACCACTACAAATTTCGGCGAGGCCTATTTTGAGGGCAGCAGCAACGTTGCCAAGGAAAGGGATTACTGGTTGTTAAACACTTTGACAACGGCCCAACTCAGTTTATTAATCTACAGCCTCCAACTTTGCCAGACTGCCTACAAAGCTCGAGGGGATGAAATCACTGCGTGGAAGTCAGAGCAGGTACCTGGTGAATTCAGCTTGTCATCTGCTCAGAAGGACCTCCATGTTGGGCACTGGGCGACAACATTTCAGGGCATGCTCCATGGGCACCAGCCACATGCACCCCACATCCACAGATGTTGGCACCTGACATGTGCCAGCCTCTAAGAACTTTCAAGGTACATCTCGATCCACTTGAAGATCACTTCTGCCTGTCAATTCTGCCCCTTGGCCTGCTCCAGTAACTCTCATTGTAGAACAGCATTCCGGGACACACTCCCAGCTCAGAGACTGCACCAGACTGTATCTCCGGGCTCTCCACTCACTGTCAGAGCACTCACTCACTCTGACCCTACCCCAATGCTCACAGTGCCCCTGCCTCAACTTGTCCTTTCAGTCTGAGACACCAGGCTCACATTACTTCAGTCTTGCTGTGCTGTTTAGCACAGACACAAAGTCAGGAAGCTTGTCATGATGGTCACAACAAGGGGGGATAGCCTTTGGTCAGGGGATCCTGGCGGATAGTCAAATGCAGCCTCCGATCCCAGTCCAGAGGCTTGGACATGGCCAGGCAGATGTTTGGAGCAGTCAGAGTCTGGATGCTCTCCACGTAAGGGCTGAGGAGCTGCATGTTGGGCAGTTCACATCCCGGCTGGACTCTTTCTGCCTCATTGGGCAGTGCTTTCTTCCTGGAACGAGATAGAAGAGCTCACTGTTTGTAAAGGGTGGTAGAGTCAGAAACTGTCATACCATTGGGGAAGTATTTCGGCATGCACATGCAATGCCAAGGCAAACAAGGCGACAGGTGAAGTGCTGGGAAATGGGATTAGAATGATGAGGTGGTTGTTTATCATTGGCGCAGACTCAATGGGCTGAAGGGTCTTTCTCTGTGCTGTGAGACTCTACTGTATGACTATGATGGGGCAGGTATGAAAGGAGATGACAGTGGGTGGCATGGCTATTGTTGTTAGTACAAGAGGAGCGGGTTCCTGGGTGGCTGAGTTAGTAGCTCAGAAGGCATGACATCATTGGTGTTTCTCCTACAGCGCTGGGCAATCTGCACATGGCTGAGACTGTACTGACCCCTGGTGGTAACTTGGACCATGCTGGTCATGGCCTGGTGCTGTGGCATCCACTGCTAGTCGTGGGGGAAGAGAAAGTCTCACATCTGCATCATCTCATCCAGCAGAAGCTCTAGGATCTAGTCTTAACAGAACTTGATGGGCCCAGTTTACCCTTTGGGGATGTGGGGACCAAACAGACTTGGCCACACTGACCCCAGAAGCAGATTGTAGGTGACCACGGAGGGGAGTTGGGGAGGGTGGGGGGGTGCAGGTAGCTGCCCCACCCCTTGTTTCTCTGTCCCATTGGTTTTAGAAGGCACAAGACTCTCCACATGTTATCCATTACACTGCCTCATCCCTTCACCCATTCCATTACCCCTCCAAGTTAACCCACTCTCCAGTCTCCCATCACCCTGTATGTTTCCTGATGACTCCTCAAAGCCCCAGGCCAATCATCCAGTTTCCAATTTGGGCAGAACCCAGGAGGTATTTGGAGATGAAAAACAAAATCTCCGACAACCTAATGTAGCTCTCATTCGCACACACTTGATCGTGAAAACTTCAATTCGTGAAAACCTTTAAAAGCTTTTAAATCATCTTACGGTTTATCTCATATATTTAAAAAAAAACTACTATTCAGACACCACATCAAAAACAGCCAATCCTTTAGTGACATGCTTAACTTTCAATCAGGCTGTGTAGTCAGAGTCCTTGCTGAGACAATTGAAGTCTTTAAAACTCAGCCGAACATTCACAGGGACCAATAATAATAACGGTGCATTGTAATATAGTGATATAATTTGGAAATGTGAACAAATGATTCCACGGAAACTGCATGAGCAGATGCTAATGTTTGTTTCTAAACTACATTGGTTGGCCTGTCAATCAAAATAGTGAAGGGGTGGCACGGTGGTTCAGTGGCTCAGTGGTTAGCACTGCTGCCTTATAGCACCAGGGACCTGGGTTTGATTCCACCCTCAGGTGACTGTCTGTGTGGAGTTTGCACATTCTCCCTGTGCCTGTCTGGGTTTCCTCTGGGTGCTCCAGTCTCCTCCCACAGTCCAAAGCTATGCAGGTTAGGGTGGATTGGCCATGCTAAATTGCCCATAGTGTTCAGGGAGGTGTAGATTAGGTGGGTTATAGGGAGATGGGTCTGGGTGGGATGCTCCAACGGTCAGTGTGGACTTGTTGGGCCAAAGAGCCTGTTTCCACACTGTAGGGATTCTGTGAAAGCAGACTATTGTTTAAACTTTTTCTAACAGTTTCAGCCCAAATTTTTCATATTTAAAATGTAGTGATATAAAAAGTAAACTACAGATCATGACCCTTAAACAAATTTTATACACCCTTCCAGAAGCCTTTATATCAAATCTGTCAATTTGTGACTCTAATGCTCCAGGTTAATTCCTTTACACCAACAAAAACAGGCTCCGTTTAAAATTACTGTTAATTTCGAATGGACGTTTAGAGTTCAAGTTACCATTCTGAATGAATCAGACCCAATCCCCTTTCTGCTGAATCTATAGGGAATGAGGCAGGGACCATAAGCAGGGCTCAGCCACCCAGTCTTAAAGATCCATGGGATCTTGCTGTGTCTGTGAAAATCCAACCATCTATCTCTCACTTTGCTGAAGGCTTGCGGTGACTCATCTGAGTTAGATGGCCGTGGAGAAGTCAGTTCTGAAACATGACCAGAGAATGGAGGCCGTTGCTCTGTGCTGTTGAATCAACAGCCTTTTAGTTGAGATATAGATTCAGAGAGATTTTCAATAGATGTGGAAGTGAAGGGTTATGTCTGGGGTGGGGGGGGCAGACAGGAAAGTGGGACTGAGAAAACCACCAGGTCAGCTGTAATCTTATTGAAGGACCAATCAGTCTCAAAGGGCCAATGAGTCTAATCCTGCTCCCACATTGGTGAAGCCACCACCATAATACTGTGGGCAGTTCTGGTCACCCTGTTATACGAAGGATATCATTAAGCTGGAGAGATTTACCAGGAATTAGCTGGGAATGGAGAGTATGAGTTATAAGGAGAGGCTGGATGGGCTGGGACTTTTTTCACTGGAGTGTAGGAGATTGAGGGGTGACCTTATGGAGGTTGATAAAATCATGAGGGGCATGGATAAGGTAGATGGCAGATATCTTTTCCCTAGGGTCAGGGATTTCAAGACTAGGGGGCATTTTTTAAGGTGAGAGGAGAAAGATTTAAAAAAGAAATGAGGGACAATTCTTTTACACAGAAAGCAGTTCGCATGTGGAATGAGAGATAAAAGGTACTGCAGATGCTGGAGAATCCGAGATAACAAGCATGGGGCTGGATGAACACAGCAGGTCAAGCAGCATCATTGGAGCAGGAAAACTTGACGTTTCGGGCCTAGACGAAGGATCTAGGCCCAAAACGTCAAGTTTTCCTGCTCCTATGATGCTGCTTGACCTGCTGTGTTCATCCAGCCCCATGCTTGTTATCTCGCATGTGGAATGACCTTCCGGTGAAAGAGATGGAGGCAGGTACAGTTACAATCTTTAAAAGACATTTAGATAAGTTCATGAATAAGAAATGTTTGGAGGGATATGGGCCAAATGCAGGCAGGTGAGACTAGTTTAGTTTGGGATTATGGTTGGTGTAGGCAGATCGGACCAAAGATTCAGTTTCTGTGCTGTCTGACTCCATGACTCTGTAACAGACTAAAGAACGTACAATGACACATCCTATTCTTAAAGGTAGGCTCTCAACTCCCTGTCAAAAAACCGCACGTCACTATTTTGAAAAACAAAAGGCCTCATGGTCTCTATCTGCCCTTGTCTCTCTGACTCCCTGCCTCCAGCTCTCTCAATCTCTGTCTCTGTCTCTCGCTCTCTCCATTTCTGACATATTCAGTCTTCAGGTACATTACTCTTTATGTCATTTGGTTAATTGTATTCTCTCTCTCTCTTTCTCCCTCTCCACACCAGCCCCCACGCCCACACTCTCTCCCCCCACCCGTGTCTCCTGATATCTGACTAATAATTATCTCTCGATTAACAGCACAGATTACAGGGCATCCTGCCATCATTATGACAGTGCTGTGTCTGTGGGATCTTGCTGTATATAAATTGCCTGCTGTGTTTCCCTGCATTATTTCAGTCACCGACACTTGCAAGAGTTTGTCATTGGCTACAAATTATTTAGGGATGTTCAGAAGTGATAGGTGCTACAGAAATGAAAAGGCCTCTTTCTCCCTTGTGTACTTACCCAGCTTCCTCTTAAATATGTTTAATGTCTTCCCTATTCAGCTCAAACGTTCCCTGTCTGGTGATAAGTTCCACATTCCATTTTAACTAAGAAGTGAATGAGTTTCCCACTGTTTATTTGTACCTCCAGAGTTTCACTAATTTTCCACTCTCTGACCTTTACACTCTCAGTCCCTTTATGAAAACCTTGCTGAGTTTGGCTTTGTACATGTTTCTGGCAAATATCCATTCTGATTTACATTTCTTTGCTGAAATTACCTAGTTCTGGCTGTCCTCAGCTGCAATTTAATGCATGCTGATAATTTATTTACCTAGTTAGCTATGATTGACAGCTAACCCCATTGGAAAGTGATTTAAGCTGCACTCTGTGTCTATTCTTTCAGTAACTGAACAATAAAATATAACGTGTCACTGGAAATTGACTTGTTTTCTTATGACAGCTTTGGAAGGTGCACTGTCATGATTGGAAGAGAAAGGAGGAGTAATTCTATCACTGAGCTGTCAGACTTAATAACATCAGCTTTTGTCTCAGTGAGGCTTATTTCCCAATTTGATGTCTTTGTTTGAATTATCAGTTAATATCCTGATAAATTGTCTCTGAAAAATTTTCTGAGCTGTGTAGTTACAAGATAAGGGTTATTCTCTCTCCCCAGCATCCATCACTTGGTGATTGTATTATCTCTCTCTTGGTCTCTATCTGCCCTGTCGCTCTAACTCCCTGCCTCCAACTCTTTCAATCTTTCTTTCTCTCTCTCTCTATTTGTGACTTACTCTGTCTTCAGGACATTGCTGTTTACGTAATCTGGTTAATTTTATGCTCTTTTCTCTCTCTCCCACTCTGTCTCTCCTGAGAATACAGTACAGGGAGGGTCCCCAATTTACGAAAATCTGATTTGTAACCGGTCGTATTTACGACTGTGATCTCACACATGGGTGTGATTTATGAACATTTCCTGTACTTACAAACAGCTGCTTTCCACTGTCCTGCATTGTGTTCTGACTTGTGTACAAGTCAAGTCGTGAATGTGCTCCACAAAGGATCCCATTCACAATCTAGTTCTGCCTGCATCTACAAAGAACAAACTACAGCGCAGCCCAGGAACAGGCCCTTCAGCACATGATGCTTTCTAAACTAAATACCTTTTGCCTCTGCACGGTCCATATCGCAGTTTATTCCCATATCTGTCAAGATGCCTCTTAAACATTATTATGATATTCTTCTCCGCCACCTCCTCTGTCAGCACATTCCAGGTACTTACCACCCCCTGTGTAAAAAGTCCGACATCTCACATCTCCTTTAAACTTTCCTTCTTTTAACTTAAGCCTACGTCCCTTCATAATAAGTACTGACATCTTGAAAAATGTTCACATTACAGAGGAAGAGGTGCTGAACATCTTAAAATGCCTAAAGGTGGATAATTCCCCGGGATCTGGTCAGGTGTATCCCTGAACTCTGTGGGAAGCGAGGGAAGAGATTGCTGGGTGCCTTGCTGAGATATCTGTATCATCGATAGCCACAGGTGAGGTGCTGGAAGACTGGAGGTTGGCTAATGTGGTGTCACTATTTAAAAAAGGTGGTAGGGAAAAACCAGGGAAAGAATTTACATGTATTTAGAAAGGCAAGGTCTCATTACAGCTAGTCAACCTGGTTTTGTGCATGGGAAATTATGTGTCACGAACTTGCTTGTGTTTTTTGAAGAAGTAACAAAGACTGATGAGGGCAGAGCGGCGTAAGTTATCTATACGGACTTCAGTAAGGCGTTCGACAAGGTTCCTCATGGTAGACTGGTTAGCAAGGTTAGATCACATGGAATACAATTGGAAACAGAACTGGCTCGAAGGTAGAAGACAGAGGGTGGTGGTGGAGGGTTGCTTTTCAGACTGGAGGCCTGAGACCAGCGGTGTCACAAAGATCGGTGCTAGGTCTACTGCTTTTTGTCATTTACATAAATGGCTTGGATGTGATCAGAGGAGGTATGGTTCGTAAGTTTGCAGATGACACTAAAATTGGAGATGTAGTGGACAGCAAAGAAGATTTGCTCAGAGTACAACAGGATATTGATCAGATGGGCCAATGGGTCAAGGAATGGCAGATGGAGTTTAATTTAGATAAATGTGAGGCGCTGCGTTTTGGAAAGGCAAATCAGGACAGGACTAATACACTTAATGGTAAGGTCCTGGGGAATGTTGCTGAACAAAGGGACCTTGGAGTGCAGGTTCATAGTTCCTTGGAAGTGGAGTCGCAGGTAGACAGGGTAGTAAAGAAGGCATTTGGTACGCTTGCCTTTATTGGTCAGTGTATTGAGTATAGGAGTTGGGAGGTCATGTTGCAGCTGTACAGGACATTGGTCAGGCCACTATTGAAATACTGCGTGCAGTTCTGGTCTCCCTGCCATGTCAGGATGTTGAGAAACTTGAAAGAGTTCAGAAAAGATTTACGTTGATGTTGACAGGGTTAGAGGGTTTGTGCTACAGGGAGAGGCTGAATAGGCTGGGGCTATATTCCCTGGAGTGTCGGAGGCTGAGGGGTGACCTTGTAGAGGTTTATAAAATCATGACGGGCATGGATAGGGTAAATAGACAAGGACTCTTCCCCGGGGTAGGGGAGTCCAAAACTAGAGGACACAGGTTTCAGGCGAGAGGGGAAAGATTTAAAAGGGACCTAAGGGGCAACATTTTCATACAGAGGGTGGTGTGTGTATGGAATGAGCTGCCACAGGAAGTAGTGGAGGCTGGTACAATCACAAAAATGCATCTGGATGGATACATGAATAGGAAGGATTTAGAGGGATATGGGCCAAATGCCGGCAAATGGGACCAGTTTCATTTAGGATATCTGGTCAGCATGGATGAGTTGGACAGAAAGGTCTGTTTCTGTGTTGTACAACTCTATGACTTTAGACTCTAAGTGACATTTTTAACCTGGGAAGAAAGACTCTGACTATCCATTCTACCCATGCTTCTCACAATTTCATAAAGTTTTATCAGGCATCTTCTCATCCTTCAATGTCCAAGTGAACCAATCTCTCCTCATAGCTAATACTCTTCAAACCAGTTGTATTACATTTCAGATTAGGGGGTTGAATATATCCAGGACTCATATTTTTCCGATTTGCATTTTTCAGAACAGGAGGATATGAAGAAATTCTTTCATAGCTGCTGGCATCCAAAATGTTGGTCTTGATACTGCCCCCAGCCTGACACACCCCCTACTCTCTACACTGCCTCTTCATTGCTTCTCTCAATTACTGCTCATCCCCATTCTCCACTCCCCCAATCATTGCTCCCTCATACACCGGTACCCCTTCATCCACAACTCCCCCCTGCCCATCCCCTGCTCCTGCTCTATTCATTGCCCCCCCGCCCGTCCCCCTTGCACCTTGGAACACACACTGGCTGTCCCAGTGTTCAATGTGGAGCCGTTGGAAATGTAGCTGGCATCAGACCCCAGAATCACTTCTGAGGCATTGGGTAAGGGGCCTGAGGGTGGCAGAGTCAAGGGGATAGATGGATTGGTGATGCAGCTCAGGACTGAGGGGCTGAATGGGCTCCTCCTATATTCTTCTGTCAACAGCGTAAGGCTGTTACCCCACCATCAGGTCTTCCGGTTGCTGAAGGGTTAAACTAGAATTGGATCACGTGCCCTGGAATACAGCAAGCCCCAAGCTGCTCCATATACAGAGAATTGGAGGAGGAGTGGCAGTGGAGGATGTATATTCTAAACCATGCTGCCAGTACCTCCCCTCAGTCTGAACTGATAGCGAAGCTGAAACAATGAGATGAAAGCATTGACCTGCCAGTCTAGATTATTCCAGCCTTTCTTCTTGTGACTCACCAGCGCCAGCAAAGCTGCTGAGCAGAGGGGAGCCGGGGGGTGGGAGGGGAGTGGGGGAAGGTCAGCTGGGCCTTGTTTTCCATTCCTTTTGCTTCATTACCCAACATCCCACGAGAGGCTCTGGGGAGATGTGCTACAAGAATTGGCTTTCATTTTCAATCTGTAAGCCCTGTAGCTGTCGACCTTATGCCACACTGAGTAACAAGATGTAAACTGGTTTGTCTTTGAACACGGGATCCATAGCAATTGCTTCTCAATGGCTTTCATTAGACCTGACAACCAAGAGGCAGAGGATGAGATGACAGTGATATTACCCACAGTCCATCTAGCAATGTATTCATCCCGTCCTGTTATTACAAAGGATAGAGAACAGATCAGATCACATTGAAAGAGTTTTGATTGAGTAAATAAGGAGAAAATGTTGCCACTGACAGGAAAGATGATAAGTTAAGGTTATTGGCAAATGAACCAGAGGAAAAGAAATTGAGATTTCTTTCATCCAATAAGTTGTTAAGATTTGGGACGCACTGCCTAACAAAATGTTGCAGCAGACGCACGCAATGATAATTGGATAAATCTTCATATTTATAATTGTGGGGTCAGTGGGCAATGAATGTTGGGGGTGGGGGAGAGCATCTCTTTCAGAGAGCCAGCATCGATGGATGGAATGGCCTCTGCTTGTGTTGCATTTTTTACAATGCTCACAAAAAAAATGAAGAATATTCAATCGTCAGGAAGAAACCATTCTGGAAAAGGGCTGAAAATTTTCTTGGAGTTTCTCAGATGTTCGTATTGATTATAAACCTCCGATGAACTGCACCTGGACGTACAGCAAAAGATTCTAGCCTTATTGCTCATTTTCCTTATCCCCTGGTTGTTAGGCATCACTTGCGAGGAAATGGAACACTGGAGACAGACTAAGATCCAGCAATGTAAAGAAGAATCCGCATTTGCCTGTTGTTTTCTCCCCTTGCGGCATATTTATGCTGACGAGCCTTGGAAGATTATACACTGAGTAAAAGCTGCTGCGTTGGTGCCTGCATTCCAATAGCGCCTTTAAAGCAATGAAGCTGCACAACAATTCCTCTCCTGAGGCCTAAGGAAATTGAATACAGAGCCAAGCTGGCGGACGTTAGGAAGGGTGAGAGAAGAGGCCACGAGACAAAGAGATTGGGGTTTAAGTTTTTTTTAATTCATTGGATGAGGGTGATACACTGACCAGGCAGCATTTATTGCCCATCCCTAATTGTCCAGAGGGCAGTTAAGAGTCAACCACATTGCCGTGGGCCTGGAGTCACATGTAGGCCAGACCAGGTAAGAATGTCCTTCCCTAAAGGACATGAGTGACTCAGATGGGTTTTTCCTGACAATGGATTCACTCTTAATTCCAGATATTTATTGAATTCAAATTTCACCATCAGCCATGGATGGCTTTGAACCTGGGTCTCCAGAACATTACCTGTGTCTCTGGATTAACAATCTAGTGATAATACATAGAATCATAGAATCCCTAGAGTGTGGAAACAGGCCATTCAGCCCAACAAGTCCACATGGCCCCTCTGAAGAGCATCCCATCCAGACACATTCCCCTACTCCTGCATTTCCCCATGCCAAACCCACCTAACCTAAATATCCCTGGGCACTATGGGCAATTTAGCATGACCAACCTACCTAGCTAGCCTGCACATCTTTGGACTGTGGAAGGAAACCGGAGCACCCGGAGGAAGGTGAGCAAACTCCATACAGACAGTCACCCGAGGATGGAATTGAACCTGGGTCCCTGGCACTGTGAGGCAGCAGTGCTAACCACTGATCCACCGTGCCGCCCTAGGTGATGACCACTAGGTCGTCACTCCCAATTATATGGAATTATATAGAATTTACAGCAGAAAGACGGCCCATTCATTGTAACAGGTCTGTGCTGGTGTTTCCACCTCATATTGCTCTCCTTTAACCAGGCTTCATCTCACCCTATCAATATAACCTTCTGTTGCTGTCTTTCTCATGCATCTGTGGAACCTCCCCTTCATTGGTACTACTCTTCTCCAGCACTCCCTGTGGGAGCTGATCCCACATTCTGAGCGAAGATATTGTCCCTGGGTTTGTGACTGGCTATCTCATACTGGTAGACCTGTTCTCAGCCTGTAAATGGGAACATCTTACCTCTAAACACAGAGGCAGAGGGGTTAAGAGCAGGAGCTGGCCATCTTGAGACCGCTCCTGTGTGTCAGTGTTAGAAATACAGGTCCCTTTAAGCTTCAAACGGAGCAGCTTCGGAAATGATGGGGAATAGGGGAAATCCATTGGACCTTGAGCTTTGGGTTCTTATCTAAAAGGAGGAAAAGTGGATTCTTTGTGCTCTTGCTCTTTGGGTACCTAGTGCAGAGGGGTGTGGATGGATTGGAAGACCTCCGCATGCGTATGCTCCTGGGCCTGGCCAGGCTGGCTATGAACAGGTCCAAGCAGTGGGCCATCTCTGCTGACTGTCTGTCCCTCTTCCACAGCAACATTTCTGTCCAGATGTCCTTGGAGAGAGAGCACACAGTGTCCACAATACGCTTGATGCATTTGTTTTAAAGGAGTGGTGTGCTGGCTTGGTGGTTGGCACTACTACCTCAGGGCACCAGGGACTTGGGTTCAATTCCAGCCTCAGTCAACATTCTCCCTGTGTCTGCGTGGGCTTCTTCCCACAGTCCAAAGGTGCGCAGGTTAAGTGGATTGGTCATGCTAAATTGCCCATTGTGTCCAGGGTAGGTGGATTAGCCATGGGAAATGCAGAGATAGGGTAGGTCTGATTGGGATACTCTTCAGAGGTGGAGTGTGGATTTGATGGGCTGAATGGCCTGACTCTACAATGGTTCTTTTAGAAAGAGGTAGGCACTGTACAAGTTAGAATGCCTGATCTCCCCTCGCAACTCCATTTTGAGTTAACCCTTCCGCTTTTCTCTGCCCCTCCCTCACCCTCAGGGTTATTGCATTGGCTTTATTGGGATCCACACGTAAATTGAACAGTTGTAAATATGGGTAATTGACTGATGGGGGTTGAGTCAGGACAAAAACAAAAGCGATGGGTTCTGACTGAAATCCTATGGTGCAGTGCTCGTGCCCCAACCTCTGGGCCAGGAGGCCTGAATTTAAGCCCCACCTGTCCCTGAGGTGTGTAATCAAATTTCTGAACAGGTTGGTTAGAAAGTAAAGAGAGCTGGCTTCCTACAGGTGAGCAACATCAGGGCTGAAGTGGGTTAATAAAACCCCTCCAAATTCTCCTACCTTTGGCCCCTCCCTCTTTGCCTAATCTGCCCTCTTTTGCCCCAGTGTCTGTAATTCATTCATTGTTTCGTTGGCGAGATGGGTGGTTCAGCGATGCTTTACCAAAAGATAAAGCTGGGTGCTTAGAGGTGGGTACCAGGAAGTCAAGGCTTATGGGAGACAGACAGGAAAGTGAGCTCAGGCCACAGGCAAACCAGCCATGATCAAATTGAATAGTAGAGCAGATTAGAGTGGCAGAGTGGGCTATTCCAATTTATTATGTCCCAGGGAATTACTGGGACTCCCCAGTTGATGTACTGTGGAAATATGTGTGGATAAGCAGTCTTTTTCTGTAACTCAGTCATCACTTTGAGTTGCCTTCTCTTCATTTATCTTGATTTAATGTGGTTTATTGCTGTCACATGTTCCTGAGTACAGTGAAAAGTCTTGTTTCATGAGAAGCATAGGCCGATCATAGCAAACAAGGACATACAGATCATAGAATGACTAGACAGAGCGAGGCATACAAAGTTGCACTGCACAGGAGGTGCACAAAGCAAGATCAACATTAGATCTGAAGTTAGAGAGTCCATTCATCAGTCTGATAACAGCTGGGAAGAAGCTGTTCCTGAACCTGCTAGTGCGGTGCCTGTATCTTCTTTCTGACAGAAAAGGTTGTAGCAGAGCATTACCAGGCTGGAAGGGATCTTTGATGATATTGGCTGCCTTTCCACGGCAATGAGCCATGTAAATGGAGTCCATGGATGGAAGGTTGGCTTCCATGATGGCCTGGGCCATGCACACCGCCTTCTGCAGTTTCTTACGGTCCTGGGCAGAGCAGTTGCCATACCAGGCTGTTATGCACCCAGACAGTATGCTTTCAATAGTGCATCTGTAGAAGTTGGTGAGGGACTTTATGGAGATGTCAAATTTCCTGAGCCGCCTGTGGAAGAAGAAGCATTGTTGTGTCTTCTTGACTGTTGCGTCTACGTGGGAAATCTGGGACAGGTTGTCGGTTATTGTCACTCTGAGGAAATTGACACTCTCCACCCTCTCCACTTCAGTTCCGTTGATGTAGATGGGGGTGTGTTCTCCTCCTTTCTTCCTGAAGTCATAGATCAGTTCTTTAGTTTTGCTGTCGTTGAGAAAGAGATTGTAATCATTGCACCACAACATCAAGCGCTCCATCTGTTCAATCAGGTCATCGTGAATAAATCTCACATCCCTGGTTCTTAGTTCTAACACAGGTCCTTCTCTAAAAAAAACCTCTTTGAGGTGGGTGGTGTTGAGGGGTGGTCTTTGTAGTGTCTACAACAGGCATCTGTGCACTGACGGAATAAAACTTGATTGGTTTCCCAGATCAGACTCCATATCACTTCCAATCAATAATCCACAAGGCAGTGTTTTTGTAAAGATCTTCACTGCCAATAAACCCAGAAAATATGATCTTCCAACAAAAGTACAATCAGTTTACAATACCTTCTGTATCATTACAGATTCCTGAAGGCTAGGATAAAGTGCATCAACCTCACAATGGCTTAAAAGCTAAGTAATTTAACAGAATGACTTGATCAATCTGTTTCTGTACGGTGGAGGTTTACATAATGATAGGCTGCAGTTAACTTCACAGGTCCCCACGTCAATATTGATACAAATGTCGATTGAACTCTGTATCAATGGACACGAGGCACAATCACTCATCTTAAAACTTGACTGAAAATTGGAGTTGCCAACCTCTCCAGGAGACCCCGAGAATCCCCAGGAATTGAAGATTCATCTGGACTTCTGTTGCACAATAGGGACAGCACGGTGGCTCAGTGGTTAGCCCTGCTGCCTCACAGCGCCAGGGACCTGGCTTTGATTCCAGCCTTGGGTGACTATCTGTGTGGAGTTTGCACATTCTCTGTGTGTCTCTGTTGGTTTCCTCTGGGTGCTCCAGTTTCCCCCTACAGTCCAAAGATGTGCAGGTTCGGTGGATTGGCAATGCTAAATTACCCATCATGTCCACGGATGTGTAGTTTAGGTGGTTTAGCCATGGGAAACGCAAGGTTACAGGGATAGGAGTGAGTCTGGGTGGGATGCTCCTTGCAGGGTCAGTGTGGACTTGATGGGCTGAATGGCCTGCTTCCGCACTGTGGGGATTCTATGAATGATTTCTGCAAAAATAAAACTCATGGGGGCCAAATAGAAGATATGTTTCTTTCAACAAGTTAATTTTATTAGTGAATAAAGATAGTGTGGGTGGGGGGAATTGGGAAAGGTCATATGATGGAACCTTCAAGCGTCCAATCAGAATTGATGACCCTACTCCCTGATGCCATTGGTACAATGGTTGCACCAATCCTGAGCGAACTGGGCTGAAGGTGTGTTGTATTTGCTGAAAACCAAAGAAGGTAGAGGGGACGCATTCATAAAGTTAGAAATATTTGAAGGAAGTTACCTTCGATTTAATGCACGTTTGCAGCCAGTTAAACTCAGTTGGTTTGGGAAGAAGAGTGATGCCAATAACAGACCATAAGAAATAGGAACAGGAGTAGACCTTTCAACCCCTCAAGCTTGCTCTGCCATGTGGTAAAGAAGGCAAATGGTATGTTGGCCTTCGTTGCAAGAGGTTTCGAGTACAGGAGCAGGGATGTGTTGTTGCAGTTATACAGGGCCTTGGTGAGACCACACCAGGAATATTGTGCACAGTTTTGGTCTCCTTTTCTGCGGAAGGGTGCTCTTGCTCTCAAGGGAGTGCAGTGAAGGTTTACCAGGCTGATTCCAGGGATGGTAGGACTAATGTATGAGAAGAGATTGACTAGGTTAGGATTGTTTCACTAGAGTTCAGATGAATGTGGGGGGGGGGGATCTCCTAGAGACTTGTAAAATTCTAACAGGACTGGACAGGGTAGATGCAGGGCGGATGTTCCCGATGGTGACTGTGTCCAGTACCAGGGGTTACAGTATGAGGATTCAAGGTAGACAATTTAGGACGGAGATTAGGAGACATTTCTTCACCCAAATAGTGGTGAGCCTGTAGAATTCATTACCGCAGGAAGTAGTTGATGCCAAAACATTGAATGTATTCAAGAGACAACTAGGTATAGCACTTTGGGGCGAATGGGATCAAAGGTTATGGGGAGAAAGCAGGATTAGGCTATTAAGTTGGACAATCAGCCACAATCGTGAAGAATGGCGGAGCAGGCTCGAAGGACTGAATGGCCTCCTCCTGCTCCTATCTTCTATGTTTCTAATAAATAGTATCTTGGCTAATCCAACATTCCTCGTATCCATTTTCCTGCCTTTTCCCTGTAACGCTTAATTGCCCAATTGATCAAGAATCTAACTGTCTCAGCCTTAAATAAACACAAGGACTCTGCCCCCACAGCTCTCTGTGGCAAGGAGTTCCAAAGACACTCAACACTCTGAGAGAAAGAATTCATCTCAGTCTTAAATTGGCGGCTTCTTATTCTGAGACTACGCCCTCTGGTCCTAGACTCTCCCATACGCAGAAACGTCCTCTCAGCATTTGCCCTGTTACAGTTGGCAGGATGACTGATTTGTGATGCAGAGTGGTTCAATTCCTGAACCAGCTGAGGTTACCATGAAAGACTCTCCTTCTCAACCTCTCCTGTTGCCATGATGACCCTTAGGTTAAACCATCAACTTGTTGTCTTCCTGTAATGAAAGGGCAGCCTTTTTGGGAGAATGATGAATTTATCTTATCTTTGTATTCTCTCACAGGATGCGCACACCAGTGACAAGGCCAGAATTTGCTGCCCTTGGAGGAAATGACTTTCTTTAACCATTTCTGAGGGCTGCTAAGAGTCAGCCACATTGCTGTGGGTCTGGAGTCATGTGTAGGCCAGACCAGGTAAGGATGACAGATTTCCTTCCTTAGAGGAACATTAGTGAACTTGATGGGTTTTTATAACTATTAATGATAGTTTCATGGTCATTAATGCTTTATTCTCCAGGTTTATTAACTGAACTCAAGTTCTACCAGCTGCCATTAGTGAGATTTGAAGCTGTGTAACCAGAGCATCCGCTCAGTCTTCTGGATTAATGTCCTGTGACATTACAATTAAACCACCATCTGTTTGGCATTAAACACTTTTATTGCCATGCTCTTACAACCTTCTCTATCCAGCTCCTGCTTCCCCCACACACATGTTTAATCATGATGCTCAAAGAAGTTTGAGGAACTTGCTCTTGGCTTCACCGAAGGAGGAAATAAAAAGGTTGTCCCCCTTAGTTTGAGGTCACTTTCGCTGAGGCTTAGAAAGGCAGTCTGGGGAATGTATTTCCTGGAGCTTCAGTAACTCATCACCATCATTCACTTTGTCCCCCAGGGTCACACATTAATTGAATGAGCCATGCTGGGACTCCCCCTATTGGTGTGTGGTCAGCAGTAACGCAGAGTGCTCTACAGAATGCTGTAAAGCTCTTTGAGATGTCCATTGATCATAAACCCATTCAATTTGAACCTGCAAAATCATTACTGAAGATGTCGAGATGCCTTTTAAATGTTGTAATTTGTATCTACCTCCGATACTTCCTCTGGCAGCTCATTCCATACACGCACCACCTTCTGTGTGAAAAAGTTGCCCCTCAGGTCCCTTTTAAATCTTTTCCCTCACACCTTAAACCTCTACCCTCACGTTTTGGACTCCCCCCACCCTCGGAATAAGACCTTGACTGTTCACCCTAACCATGCCCATCATGATTTTATAAACCCCTCTCAGGCCACCCCTCAGCTTCCAATGCTTTAGGGAGAAAAGCCGCAGCCTCTCTCTAAAGCTCAAACACTCCAATCCTGGCAACTTCCTTGTAAATTAAAAGACAAAAGAACAATGAGAAGTACAACGCAGGAACAGACCCTTCACCTGTCCAAGCCTGTACCAATCACCATGCCCTGACTAATCTAAAAAAAAAACCTTCTGCCCTTATTTGGTCCTTATCCCTCTATCGCCTCCCTACTCATGTAACCATCCAGACGCCTCTGAAATGTCGCCAATGTACCCATTACCACCACCTCCTCTAGCAGCACGTTCCAAGCTCACACCACTGTCTGCGTGAAAAACTTCTCTCATATTTCCCTTAAACTTTCCCCCTCTCACCTTGAACATGTGCCCCCTTGTAACTAAAATTCCAACCCTGGGAAAAAGCCTCTAACTATCCACCCTATCTATGCCTCTTGTAATTTTGTAGACCTCTATCAGACCTCCTCTCAGCCACCGTCTTTCCAGTGAAAGCAATCCTAGTCTTTTTAACCTTTCCTCATAACCAATGCCCTCAAGACCTGGCAGTATCTTGTCTAAGAGATTCCCCACCGCAGACGCCAGGCCCACCGGCCTATAATTTCCTGGATTATCCCTGCTTCCTTTCTTAAACAAGGGAATAACATTGGCTAATCCCCAGTCCTCTGGTACTTTGCCTGTGGTCAAAGAGGATGTAAACATATCTGCTAATGCCCCAGCTATTTTTTCCCTTGCCTCCTGCAATAACCTGGGTTAGATCACATCTGGCCCTGAGGAATTGTCTACCTTAATTTAGGATACCCAAAACTTCCTCCTTCGATATTCAACATTCTCTAGAATATTCACACACTCATCCCCGACCTCAACATCAGTCATGTCATTCTCCTCAGAGAATATCAATACAAAGTACTCATTAAGGATCTCTCCCACTTCCTGTGTCTCCACGTATAACTTCCATCCTTTTTCCTTGTGTAGGCCTACTCTTTCCCTTGCTACCCTATTCCTTCTAATTTTTGCATAAAAAGCCTTGGGATTCTCCTTGGCCCTGTTTGCTAAAGACATTTCATAGCCCGTTTTAGCCTTCGTAATTCTGTGTTTAAGTTCCTTCCTGCCTAGACCTATCGTATGCTTCCTTTCTCCTTTTAACTACGTTTACAAATTCCCTTGTCATCCATGACTCCTGGATCCTCCCATTCCTGTCCTTCAGTTTTGCAGGGACATGCATGTCCTGCACTTTAAACCAAATGGTCTTTAAAAGCCTCCCATGTGCCTGACGTAGATTTGCTCTCAAATAACTGCTCCCAATCCACCTTCCCCACTTCTTGTCTAATTTGGATGTAATTGGCTCTTGCCCAATTAAAACACCCTTACCTGAGGGCCACTCTTGTCCTTGCCCATGACTACTCAAAATCTTTTGGTCACTAAGCCCAAAACGCTCTCTTACTGAAACATGGATCATCTGTCCTGGCTCATTCCCTAGTACCAAGTCTAGTATGGCCTCCTCTCTGGTTGGATTGTCAACAAACTGTCTCAAAAAACCCTCCTGGATACATCTAACAAACTGCTCTCCATCCAAGCCCTTGGCTCTAAGGTGTCCCAGTGAATAAGGGGAAGGTTGAAGTCACCCACCACAACTACCCTGCTTTTCTCACACCTTTCTAGTATCTGACTATAATTCTGCTCCTTTGTCTAACATGGGCTGTTGTAAGGTCTACAGAAAACTCTCAGTATTGTGATTTCACCCTTCCTATTCCTAAGCTCTACTATAATGCCTCACTGCAAAATTCCTCCAGTGTATCTTCCCTCAACACAGCTATGATGTGATTCCTACTCACCAACGCAACTCCCCCATCCCTTTTGTTTCCCTTTCCGTCCCGTCTAAAACAGCGATATCCTGGAATGTCAAGCTGCCAGTCCTGCCCCTCCTTTAACCATGTCTGTGTAATGGTAATAACATCCCAATTCCACACAGTAATCCATGCTGTTAGTTCATCTGTCTTACCTGTTAAACTTCTTGCATTGAAGTAAATGCAGTCCAGACCTTCAGTCCCTCTGAGCCCCGTGATTTCCCTCTGCCTCCTCTTCCTCTGCGCTATGCATATCTCGGTCGCTCCTTTGTCACCAGTCCCTGCACTTACTGGCCTGCTGTTCCGGTTCCCACCCCCTGCCACACTAGTTTAAACCCTCCTGAAGAGCTCTAGTAAACTTCCCACCAGGATATTGGGGCCCCTCCAGTTCAGGTGCAACCCGTCCTTCTTGTACAGGTCCCACATTCCCCAGAAGACACCCCAATGATCGATATCTCTAAAGCCCTCCCTCCTACACCAGTGTTCGACTGCACTCTCTCTCTGAACCCTAGCCTCAGTAGCCCAGGGCTTACTTTAACCCATTCATGGGATGTGGGCATCTCTGGACTGGCATTTATTGCCCAAGAGGGCAGTTACAAGCCAAGCACATAGCTGTGGGTGTGACATCATAGGTAGGCCAGAGGATTTCCTATCCTAAAGGTTGTTAGTGAGCCACTTGGACTTTTGTGACAATGGTTATTTACAAGGTAGCTTTTCTTACCAGATTTTATTAAATTCACCAATAGGTGAGGCGATGGCCTATCACTGGGCTGTTAATCCAGAGACCTAACTGATGCTCTGGGGACCCAGGTTCAAATCCTGCCACGGCAGATGGTGGAATTTGAATTCGATAAAATATCTGGAATTAAGAATATAATGATGACTATGAATCAATTGCTGGTCGTTGGTAAAACCCATCTGGTTCACTAATGTCGTTTAGGGAAGGAAACTGCCATCCTTACCTGGTCTGGCCTACATGTGACTCCAGACCCATAGCAATGTGGTTGACTCCTAACTGCCCTCTGGGCAATTAGGGATGGGCAATAAATGCTGCCTGGTCAGCGATCCCCTCATCCTGTTAAGAATAAAGGAAAAAAAGTACCCATGGCAAGACTTGAACCCATTAGCCAGTGTCTCTGCATTCCTACTTCCATTGACAATGCCCTGAACCACTTTGCACTGATTGCTCTGCTTTTCACTTTGAGAATAGACTTTAAGATTTGATCTCATTGTGGTTTTTTTAACATAATTAAAGGGTTTGGTAAAGTAGATAGAGTCATGGAACTTTACAGCGCAGAAACAGACGCTTCGGTTCAGCTCATCCATGTCACCAGATATCCTAAATTAATCTAGTCCCATTTGCCAGCATTTAGCCTATATCCTTTAAAGCCTTCCTATTCATGTACCCATCCAGGTGCCTCTTAAATGTTGTAATTGTACCAGCCCCCACCACTTCCTCTGGCTGCTCATTCCATACACTCACCACCCTCTGCGTGAAAAGGATGCCACTTAGATCCCTTTTTAAATCTTTCCCCTCTCACCTTAAACTTATGCTGTCAAGTTTTGGACTCCCTTACCCTGGGGAGAAGACCTTGTCTATTTACCCTATCCATGCCCCTCTGTAAGGTCACCCCTCAACCCCTGACGCTCCAGGGAAAATAGCCCCAGGCTTTTCAGACAGAGATAAAACCATTTTCTCTGGTTCAAGAGGAGAGTCCAGAACCAGGAGGCAGAACTTGATAATGAGGGCCAAGCCATTTCAATGTGATCTTAGGAAGGACTTGTTCACAGGGTTTTGTGGAAATTAGGGACTATTCAATAGAAAAGTGCCGAAGGCAGGTGACAATTGAAAAGGTCAAAACCAAGACTGATAGATTTTTGTTGTGTGGGGTGTATCAAGTATTACATGTAAATAGCTGAACAGCCAAGGTCTTTTCTCCAGGGTAGGGGGAGTCTAAACCGAGAGGGGAAAGGTTTAAAGTGAGGGGGAAAGATTTAAAAGGACCTGAGGGGCAACTTTTTCACACAGAGGGTGGTGCTTTTATGGGACAAGCTACCAGAGGAAGTGGTGGAGGCTGGTACAATTACAACATCACCTGACAAAGGGGCTATGCTCCAAAAGCTTGTGATTGGGATATGAGCCAAATGCAGGCAAGTTGGACTCATTCAATTTGGGAACATGATCAGCATGATGAGTTGGGCTGAAGGGTTTGTTTCATGATTCTATGTCTCTACAGAACCAAGGATGGTAGGTGGACTTTGGGGACAGATCAATCATTCCCCACTGAGTGGCGGGACAGGTGCTGGGGGCTGAATGGCCTTCTCCTGCGTCGTCACTCTCTGCACATAATGTTCGCTTGATGTAAAACTTAATAACAAGCTTTTGTCCAACTGACCGTGCCTCGAATACAGTTTCGCTGACAGAACAGAACAGCATCTTGTGAAAACAGTGGTCCTTTTTAAATATACATTTAGATCCTGGAACAGATTACAAATCAATTTCAGATTTGAAGTGCTTAAATCAGTTTGCCACAGTACATCAGCCTAACGTGTATTGTATATTCTTTGTACTTTGTGGACTTGAAATTTTTTTGGTTACTAATATTTCTAGGAAATAAGAAGTGGGAAGAAAAGGCTAAGATAGCAATAACATTACTTCAGAGAACATTACAGAATCATTACTAGCCCTGGAGTGGCTATTTGCTTAAGCTGCTAATGAGGCCTTTGGGTCACTAATGACTTTAATGTTTGAACAGACAGATACTAGGATGCCTATTATTAACCTTCCTGATCTTCCTGCAATTCTCCAAACTCCTCGTCTCATTTTTTTGTTCCCTTGTCAATTTATTTGTAATTTTCTTGTAGGTTCCTTGCTCTTCAAGAGGTTTGCAATTTTGTATTAAATTGACTTGTATTTATTAAAAATTGGGCAGACATAGGGCCAAGCCTCAGAATCCACAAGAGAAGACTGGGAGCTTGGAGGTAAGTACGCAACGTTCGCTTGGGTCAATAAAGTAAAACGTTGGTCCTTGTCAGTCAATAAGGGGCACACTGTACTCCTGGGTCTGAAAATCTGGGCTTTGTGTCTTACTTTAGAGACTTCAACATTAGACCTGGGCTGAGACCCCTAGTGCAGTAGAATGGGGAGTGCTGCATCGTCCATAGGTTCAACCTTTCGTATGTGCAATCTGACTTGACGTTTAACCCATTAGCAAGGTAAGGTCAACAGCCATTTCAGTGACCATTCATAGGCCTTATTAAACATAATTAACCGCAAGAGTTGGTAAGAGAGGACATCTTTCTGAACACCGCAGACTGACGTTCCAGTGAGGGAGGTTCAAAGAGAATAGAGTATAAATATAGGAAAGTCATGCTAATGTTAGACAACAGACTGGTCAGACCACAGCTGGAATACTGTGAACAGTTTTGATCCGCTTATATAGAGAATGATTAACTGTCACTGGAGGTGATCCACAGAAGGTTCACTTGGTTTAGAAAAGTGAGACGAGGCCTTGTGGAAGCATAGAAGATTCTCAGGGACTTCAGAGGGTAAATGTGGAGAGGTTGATTCCCGTTATGGGAGAGTCTAGGACCAAAGGGTATCAGCTCAGCATAAGGGTTCACAATGTTCAAGATCGAGATGAAAAGGAATTTCTCCTTTCAGAAAGCTGTGAATCTGTAGGATTCTTTATCACAGAGGGTAAGCTGGGTCATTAAGTACATCTATGGCTAAATAAGCAGATTTTTTTAATCAGAAAGGGAATCAAGGGTTATGGGGAAAAGACAAGAAAGTGGACCCAAGAATGATCACATTAATCATGACCTCATTGAATGGCGAACAGACTCAATGGGCCAAATGACCTATTTCTGCTCTTACATTTCATCTTAGGGTTTTATTCCACATGATCTGACATCATGATGACAAAGTTCCTTTCACACATGCTCAGTGGCATTTTCTTGAGTAAGTGTTTAGTTAACCCTTTACTCTACAGGGCGGAATGATGCTGGAGTGTTTGTATATTTACCTCCATGTACATGAAACACCATGAAAACAAAATTTCAGTCATAGCCAACCAATAAGTTAGAGGCAGTTACAGTTAGAAGATAATTGCTATCTGTTTGCAGCGGTCCACATCTCCTCAGTGTAAAGCTTCCCACACAATCATCAAGCAATGAGGATCTGTGTCTCCGACATATTCTGCTTCATCCCCTCGGGACCTATGAAATTTATTGCTCAGATTTTATATCGAGGATAAAAATTAACTGTTTAATGAAAGTTAAAAAGGTTCAGCCCTTTTAGTTGAATTGAAAAGCCCACAGATCTCAAGTTGCTGCTCAGCGACGCTGCTAATTAAAGGCACAATATTAAACACAAGATGTAAGGTGGAATTGGTCTTTGCCAATGATGAAATTGGCAGTGAATTGGCAGAGTTTCATAATACGGGCAATTTTCAGTCTGGTGTCTCCAATTTGGTTTTGCTGATTCGTGTTCCCCTGTAATGATCTGTATTTAAACATGACTTTGGGTGTAACTTGTGTTGCTTTTGGATCAATTTTGGATCTATCTGGAATGCCCTGCCTGCAGCAGTTGTAGACTCGCCAACTTTAAGGGCATTTAAATGGTCGTTGGATAAACATATGGATGATAATGGAATAGTGTAGGTTAGATGGGCTTCAGATTGGTTTCACAGATCAGCGCAACATCGAAGGCCAAAGGGCCTGTACTGCGCTGTAATGTTCTATGTTCTATTTCCTGGAGCATTGCACCCCCATTCAAATGCATTTTCCTTTCATAGCTTGCTGTGAATTTCCACTCACTTATCGTTTTTCCAGAGATTTTCGGAATGCAGGGTTTAATTTGTTTTCTAAATGATGATTTGGAGAGTCAGCCAGTCTCTCAGATTTAAACACTTGTTCATCGCTATGGTCTTTAGCAGCTTTTCCCTCGCAAAGTGGCTCTGGGAATGATGGCACACCATGGTCGATCATCTTCCTCCACACGTCTAGGATTCAGTGATGTTCCCTGTGGATCAGTCTGTCAACAGGCCTTTCTAATAGCTCTTTACTTAGCTTCAGTAATGAGGGCATTTGCAGCAACGCCTTACAAGTCCAGCTGTGGGCTCAGAGCTCTCATTTGAAGAGTGTAACATGATAATGCCTCTCTCACATGTAATTAGTTCAGGCCGATCTGTGAAGGAATGGCACAAAAGTCTGCCAAGCAGAGAGTCACACTGCTTCTCTCTTTTATAAGTAGCCCTCTCTTGTATCTCTCCTTCAGTCATGTTCTTCACCTAGTTAGTTTGAATGGAGTTGCTTTGGTCCAGCTAGGACACCCATCACTTGGTATTTACCAGGTACTGGGTAGCCATTAGGTGCTATATCTGTAGTTTAATACAGGACAGAATCTCATTGGGCCCTGAATGATGCGGGCACAGTGGCATCTGTGACAAAATCTCACGAGAAGTTGGCAAGGTCCATCGTAACGATGAGAGCAATTTGCTGCACCTTTTACATATCTGTGGTTGGGTGAGTCTCTCTTTAGGCAGTGGTAAATTGCTAATTAAGGAGGATTATTGCTTGTTAAATGCCTCATTAACAGTACAACTCATCTCATTAATATTCAATCTCCTACTTTACCGCTGAATAATCTGGCATCAAAAAAGAACCCAATTATTTTATTTCCTGCATTTTTGATTATGGACCAGACTGCAAAAAGGGCAGTTTTAAAACCAATCGACTGCGAGTGGAACTGAAACTCCTTGTGTGTGGTGTTTACACTGCTGCATTGACCAAGCATTGGGGTAAGACGTTGGACAGAACAACACCACGGTGTTTGCGTGTGCCTAGTGCGATTTCACCAATGATAAATCACTGGTCTGTATAATTGTGAGCAGTCATGTACACAAAGGATATCAGCCTGACAACAACTCTCTGATTGGTTCCTGGGCAACAATGCAGCTTGTAGATGTGAACGATGCACACAGAGGCTTTCGGATTGCTGGAAAAACAGGCAGTGTGAGTGTATGTGTGTGCCTCTCTCTGTCTGCGCAGTAAAAACACCTGAAGCCTGAAGCTTTCTTTTTCTCCCACCATTTGCTATAAACTGGTATCTTTAACCAGTAAGTGAAACTTTAAAGTTAGTGTTCTGTGATGCCTACCAAAAAGCTTGAAAAAAATCTGGAAAAAGAAGATTGAGAAATGGAAAGACCTGACAAAAATATAGAACATCTTAGTGAACCCTGTGGATTGGTGCTATCGAACTGTGCTTCCCAGTTTTCTGGTCCCCCATGTGTAAAACCAAAGTTTTCTTCTTTGTCACAGTCTGTCTGTGTGAGTAGGGGTTTTAAAAAAGTTAAGGTTTTAACTATTAGGTAGTTAGTCATGTTAAATAATGTCGACAGTTTGTAGCTGTTTACTTGAGAATAAGACTTACTTTTTCGTAATAAACAAGAATTCTTGCTCAGTCTGGGAACCTGGGGCTTGATGTTCTCTGTTAACTTGATTCTAATGCCCTTGTAAATCAAGCTTATTTTGATCAGCTTTAGTTTTAAGATTGGGAGCAGTGAGGCTTGAGAATCAATGCATTTTCTCAAGATTTTCACAACACTCCACTCCAAAAGCATTTCCTTAGTTGGAAGAGGCTGATATCCTGAGCTTGTGGAAGTTGTGAATTTTCCCTTTCTTGGGGCAACATCATTTCAATTTACTGTCGGTAAGAGAAACCCACATCTCAAACACAAAAGATCCGCCTTTAGTGATAAGTATGTACTGCGTGGGAAGTCATATTTATTTACTGCAGTGAATAAGTTTCTACCACCTGCTGTACCTCTCAGTGGGAGTTGCTCCAGAATTCACTGCTTTAATTTGTAGATGTGCAAAGAATATTTTTGGCAGAGAAGCGCGATGCTTCCTCCTGGAGATGGAAGTGATGATCTCAGTTTCCAGTGTGTACACCCTGGGATAAAATTAATTCTGATTGAGTGAGTAAAGTTCCCTCTCACAAGGAGAGAAATATAGCACAGGAGCAGACCCTTCAGCCCTCCAATCCTGTGCCGATCATCATGCCCTGACTAAACTGAAAAACAAACCTTCTGCCCTTATTCAGTCCAAATCCCTCTATTCCCTCCTTATTCATGTAACCATCCAGATGCCTCTTATACGTTGCCAACATACCCACTACCACCACCTCCTCTGGCAGCACATTCCAGGCTCCTACCACTCTCTGTGTGAAAAACTTCCCTCACACATCTCCCTTAAACATTCCCCCTCTCACCTTGAACATGTGCCCCCTTGTGATTGAAACTTCAATCCTGGGAAAAAGCCTCTGACTATCCACCTTATCTGTACCTCTCATATTTTTGTAGAACTCTATCAGGCCTCCTTTCAGCTGCCGTCTTTCCAGTGAAAACAATCCTAGTCTTTTTAACTTTTCCTCATAGCCAATGCCCTCGAGACTGGGCAACATCCTGGTGAACCTTCTCTGCACTCTCTCCAAAGCTTCCACATCCTTTTGGTAATGTGGCGACCAAAACTGCACACAGTACTCCAAATGTGGCCTAACAAGGGTTTTATCTCGCTGCAACATGTTTTGCCAACTCTTGTACACCATGCCCTGGGCAATGAAGGCAAGCATGCCATGTGCCATCTTAATTACCTTGGCCACCTGTGTTGCCACTTTTAAGGAACTGTGGACCTGCATGCCCAGATCCATCCGTATGTTAATATTCAGAAGGGTTTTTCCATTTACAGTATAATTCACACCTAAATTTGATCCTCCAAAATGCATCACCTCGCATTTGTCTGGATTAAACTCCATCTGCCATTTCTGTAACCAAGTCATCAATCTATCTATATCCAGTTGTATCCTTTCACAATCACCGGCTCTATCAGCAACTCTACGAATCTTCACGTCTTCTTCAAACTTACTAATCAGACCACCCTTCACTAGTTTTCACGCTGTCGAAACATCAGGGAATAGAGCTGGTGTCAGCTAGGCCTCCCTGGACTGCACCATCATGATGGAACTTCCAGACTGTGAGCTCAACTCGGCATGTGAGGCTGAAAGATGGAGGCAAATGTTCCTCCGGTTGTAATGGGGTATTGTACTCCCTTTCCAGAGCTGATGTCTCCTCTGTGAGATGTGAAACTGAGGTTCCATCCATCGTCTCAGGGCGATGTACAAGATTCCACCGTTGTGAAGAAGGGCAAGGACTGATTCTGATTGAGGTTCTGGACAGTATTTATCCCTCAAGCAACATCGTTAAATAAAAATATGCTATGGCCATTAACTGCTATCTATGGGATCTTGCTCAGTTCACATGGACTTCTTAAAAAAGAATCATCTATGGGATGTGGGTGTCACTGGCTGGTAAGCATTTATTGTCTGTCTTTAGCTACCCCTTGAGAAGGTGGTGGTGAGCTGTCTTCTTGAACTGCTGCAGTCTACTTGATTTGGGATGACCTACAATGCCCTTATGGAGGGAATTCCAAGATTTGGACCCAGTGACAGTGAAGGAATGGCGATATATTTCCAAGTCAGGATGGTGAGTGGCTCAGAGGGGAAATTGAAGTTGGTGGTATTCCCATGTATCTGCTGCCCTTGTCCTTTTACACGGACGTGGTTGGTGAATTTCTGTTGTGCACCTTGTGGATAATACACACTGCTGCTACTGAGCGTCGGTGGTGGAGGCATCTACAAGTGCCAATCAAGTGGGCAGCTTTGTCCTGGATAGTGTCAAGCTTCTTGAGTGTTGTTGGAGCTGCCCCCATCTGGGCAAGTGGGGACTATTCCATCACGCTCCTGACTTCGACCATAAGACCATAAGACATAGGAGCAGAAATTAGGCCATTCAGCCCATCCAGTCTGCTCCACCATTCAATCATGGCTGATAAGTTCCTCAACCCCATTCTCCTGCTTACTCACCATAACCCTTGATCCCCTTTATAATCAAGAACCTATCTATCTTAGTCTAAAATGTACTCAATGACCTGGCCTCCACAGCCTTCTGTGGCAGTGAATTCCACAGATTCACCACTCTCTGGATGATGAAGTTTCTCCTTATCTCCATTCTAAAGGGTCTTCCCTTTACTCTATGGCTGCATCTTCCCAACATCCACTTTGTCCAGGCTATTCAGTATTCTGAAAGTTTCAATTAGATCCCCCCTCATCCTTCTAAACTCCAATGAGTATAGTCCCAGAGTCCTCAAACGTTCCTCATATGTTAAGCTTTCCATTCCTGGATTCCTGGGACCATTCTCCTGAACCTCCTCTGAACCCGGTCCAGGGCCAGTACATCCTTCCTGAGATATGGGGCCCAAAACTGCACACAATTCCCCAACTGTGGCCTGACCAGAGCCTTACAAAGACTCAAGAGTACATCCCTGCTTTTGTATTCAAGTCCTTTCAAAATAAATGCCAACATTGCATTTGCCTTCCTGACTTGTGCCTTGTAGATGGTGGATAAGTTATGGGGAGTCAGGAAGTAAATCACTTGCTGCCGGAGTCCTAGCCTCTGTTTTAGCCATTGTGTTTATAGGATGACTCCAGTTGAGTTTCAGCTCAATGGTAACCCCAGGATGTCAACAGTGGGGGATTCAGTGATGGTGACACCATTGAATGTCAAGGGACGATGCTTAGATTGTCTCCTATTGATGATGGTCATAGCCTGGCATTTGTGTGGCACGAATATTACTTGGCATATGTCATCCCAAGCCTGGATATTGTCCAGATCTTGTTGCATTTGAATATGGACTGCTTCAGTATCTGCGGAGTTGTGAATAGTGCTGAACATTGTGCAATCATCAGTGACTGTCAGCTCGATGACGATGCTGTACAAAAGGCCAGTCTGGTACAAAGAGCTAGTTCCTGAAACTTTATGGTAAAAGGTCCAGAATTGAAGGAAACTGCTGAGCAAAACCAACATGAATTTGAAAAGGTCAGACAAAGTAGTGTTGTCAGGTAGCTAGGGGCATTGGAGAGAATAGTGTATGAAGCTCTTAGAAAGATAACTCTCTTAGAAGAATTTAAAAACTCACTACCTTCTCTAATAAGAACCCATGTCGAAGACAGAAGCGTTGTAAGTTCTAGACAGACAATGATAATGGCTGATGGTCATGAGCAAAGCCATAAAACATTTTTTTTCCTGTCACACCCACAAAGTTTAGAAGGAGGGAATCTGGGAGAGTGAAAGGAAGGCAAGTTAGCCAGGCTAAAGAAAGGACAACTGCAACTGTTTCCTGACCCTCTCCTCAGGTCAGAGAGAAGGTGATGATAGTTGAGGTGAAAATGGAAAGCCTGACCATTTCAAGTGTGATAAAGAATGCTGAAGAAATAATGAGGCCAAAAATGATGGAACAAGCCCGTGGGATTGGTGATATTGGGTTTACATTGGACATACAATAAAAACAGTTTGAAAATAACTCGGATCAATTGTAGCTTTAAGGTTATCAGGAAACACAGGCAAAAACTGCTCTGGGCACAGGAGAGATGTGAAAGTTGATGTTAGCAGTTAGACAACTGCAGGGAAATGCCAAGAAAATAATGGGGACATCCTACAGCAAGGACTTGACACAGTCAAAGTGAGGGTAATTGGAAACGGGGAGTGGGGGCGGGGTGAAGAAATTCCCCTGAAAGGTTTGACGGTTTTTGCAATGGCATCTTCCCAAATGTGCTGAGGATTTAACCCCTCCCATCCTTCAACCTGGTCATGGTATGACTACAAACAGAATTAGAATTAGGTTACAAGGTGTGGGGCTGGATGAACACAGCAGGCCAAGCAGCATCATAGGAGCAGGAAAACTTGACGTTTCGGGCCTAAACCCTTCATCAGAAATGGGGGAGGGGAAGAGGGTTCTGAAATAAATAGGGAGAGAGGGGGAGGCGGATAGAAGATGGATAGAGGAGAGGATAGGTGGAGAGGAGGCAGACAAGTCAAAGAGGCGGGGATGGAGACAGTAAAGGTGAGTGTAGGTGGGGGGTAGGGAGGAGATAGGTCAGTCCAGGGAGGACGGACAGGTCAAGGGGGCGGGATGATGTTAGTAGATAGGAGATGGAGGTGGGGCTTGGGGTGAGAGGGAAAACAGGTTAGGGAGGCGAGGACGAGCTGGGCTGGTTTTGGGATGTGGTTGGGGGAGGGGAGATTTTGAAGCTTGTGAAATCCACATTGATGCCATTGGGCTGCAGGGTTCCCAGGCTGAATATGATTTGCTGTTCCTGCAGCCTTCCGGTGGCATCACTGTGGCATTGCAGGAGGCCAAGGATGGACATGTCATCTGAGGAATGGGAGGGGGAGTTGAAATGGTTCGCGACTGGGAGGTGCAGTTGTTTGTTGCAAACTGAGTGCAGGTGTTCTGCAAAGCAGTCCCCAAGGCTCCGCTTGGTTTCCCTGATGTAGAGGAAGCCACAACAGGTACAGCGGATGCAGTATACCACATTGGCAGATGTGCAGGATTAGGTTAATTGGCACAGGTACTCAAGTACAGGAGTACAGTGAAAAGTTTACAATGTTGCCCCACATTATGCTATCTTAGGTACAAAGCACCCGGGTACTAATCTTAGATACAAATAGAGAGATAAAGAAAAATATTTACACTGCCCTACCAGATATTTATAGTATAAGTCAGAAAAATAAGAACCATTGACTCCATCTACACTTCTCGTTGCCGTGGAAAGGCGGCCAACACCATCAAAGACCCCTCCCAGCCTGGTCATGCTCTCCCATAACCTCTTCCTTCTGGCAGAAGATACAGGAGCGTGAATACACACACACCAGCAGGTTCAGGATTAGCTTCTTCCTTGCTGTTATGAGACTGCTGAATGGACTCTCTAGCTTCAAATAATGTTTATCTTGTTAATGCTGATGTTGTTTCACGCATCTCCTGTGCAGCGTAACCTGTATGCCTTGCTCTGTCTAAGCACCCTATGATCTGTATGTCCTTGTTTACTATCATCTGCCTGCACTGCTCACAAACAAAGCTTTTCACTGTACTGAGGTACATGTGACAATAAATCAAATCAAATCAGAACGAAAGTTAAAATGATAAATATTCCAGTCTTTCTATAAAGACCCTGCAGTAGATCAGTGCAGGGAGCTTCCACATGTCATCTGACTGGGCTTGCAAGGTGATGGCTGCTCACACTTGTTCCCGTTTGATCAACTGTCCCCGCTCCGCTTGAGCCTCCATCTCGCTCCATTCAGGCCTCCATCCCACTGTCCATCCCGCTCCACTCGGGCCTCCAGCCCGCTGTCCATCCCACTCCACTTGGGACACTTTGTCCATCCCGCTCCGCCCAGGGCACCCTGTCCATCCCGCTCCGCCCGGGGCACCCTGTCCATCCTGCTCTGCTCAGGATAATCTGGCTATTCCTGCTCCTCTTGGGACATGCTGGCTGTTCCCGCTCTGCTTGGGCCTCCAGCCTGCTGGCTGTTCAGAGATTGTCGTGAGCTGAATTAATCGGATTAATCCTGATGCTTGTTGGATTTTTATTAGACAAGATCATGCAGCAGAGACAGGTGAACAAGGTTAAGATACACAGCAGCCTTTATCTCATTAAATGACTCTGGGGGGCTGAATGGTTTCCTGCCATTCCTGCATCCTGACGTTGTGCCCCCTCTCAGAGGCATTTTGTTTCCGGGGGAGGGTTGTACGATATAGGAATGTTGGATTCCAATCTTTTCATAAGACCATTAGATATAGGAGCAGAAATAGGCCATTTGGCCCATTGAGACTGTTCCACCATTCAATCATGGCTGATATGTTTCTCAAGCCCATTCTCCTGCCTTTTCCCCACAAGCAATTTGCAGACTGTGATAATGTCTCCTTATTGATTCAGTGAAAGAACAAGATTAACTAAACCACCTCAACATTTTTTTCAAACTGTGTAAAATTGGCACCATCTCTTCATGTCGATGTTAAGCCGTCGTATTCGATAGCAGATCAATCTGGGGAAGATTAATCTAATTCTCTTAACACTCCAATGCAGCACTTTCTTGCTGCAGGTTTTATTTTAATGTGTTGGGATCTAATTTTCAATCCCTGCTCGCTCAGTTCATCACCACCTCCTTTGTCCTCCTAGTCCTTAACTCACTTCGTTAAAACCTCCTTTATCAGACGGAACATGGCCTTCTGCTGAGATTAATCTTTTATCTCCTTACAATGGAGTTTAATTAGGCATGAAGGGAAACACAAAGGTTGGTGGTTAAATGCTGGGAAATGCTATGATAATACGCTGAAACGCTTCTCAACATTGTTCTTGGCTTTTTTATTGCTTAACACATTACAGAGGAGGAGTCCCTGATCAATATCTGCTTTTTATTTTTAAAGACTGTGTAATGTAAGAGCGAATTTTAAATTTCAGAGCAAAGCTGACCCTAACTCTCAGCTAAATTTCTGCTCTTGTTAAAAGCTATGAGTGAACTGACGGATTTAATAGGTTAATTGATTCACACTTCACAGTATAGCTGGTCAAACAGATTACCTGACCCTGTGATAACAAGGTGTAGAGCTGGATGAACACAGCAGGCCAAACAGCATCAGAGGAGCAGGAAGGCTGACGTTTCGGTTCTAGACCCTTCTTCAGCAAAAAATGACCCTGATGGGGGAGATGTTTGATTTGAAGCGAAAGTCTTGCATTTATGTAGCATCTTTCACAACCAAGCAACCTCATAAAGCGCATTACAGTCATTTATATTCTCTTGCTTAAGATGTAGGTTTCACTGCTAAGCCATCATTTATTGCATATCCATAATTACCCAGAAGATGGTTAAGAATCAAGCAAGCTCCCGCCAATGGCAGTATGGTCATCTATTTTTGTGATTGGGGATTAATACGCACCACAACGCTAGAGAGAACTCTTCTTCAAAGTAGTGGCCATGGAATCTTCCACAGCCACCTGAAAGCATTGATTTAATTAAACTGGATAGCATTCCTTCAATAGTCTATTGGAGTGAAATTATTATTGTCCTGAGATAAAGCAAAGAACTCCAGCTGCTGAAGATCTGGACCAGAAACTGAAACAGAGTCGACTGTATTCGCTGCTTATGACGTGGTTTGCTCTACACTGGGGCAACGAAGCCCAGCCTGAGTGCCCATTTTGCGGAGAACCTACTTCCTGTCTGCAAAATGACCCTGAGCTTCCAGTTGCCTGCCAGTTCAACACACCACCCTGTTCCCTGGCCAACCTCCCTGTCTCAGGCTTGCTGCAGTGCTCCAGTGAAGCTCAGCGCAAGCTGGAAGAGCAACACTTCATTTTCCCCTTGGGGACCTTGCAGCCTCTAGGACCCAACATCGAGTCAATAACTTTAGAGCCTGATTCCATCCTTCCATGTTTTTTTACCCATCCCCCACACCCAGTCCTGTCATGGTGTGGGAGATAGTAGGAACTGCAGATGCTGGATAATCTGAGATAACAAGGTGTAGAGCTGGATGAACACAGCAGGCCAAGCAGCATCAGGGGAGCAGGAAAGCTTGAAATTTCGGGCTTAGACCCTTCTTCAGAAAAGGGTCTAGACCCGAAACGTCAGCCTTCCTGCTCCTCTGATGCTGCTTGGCCTGCTGTGTTCATCCAGCTCTACACCTTGTTATCTCTCTCATGGTGTGGTTTGCTTTCAGCTCGGATTCCACATTCTCTGCTACTCTCTGCTCTCATTCCGATTTATTCAGCTTCTCTTCTGTCCTGACCTGCCATCCACAATCCCCTTGTTTATCTGCCCCTTTCATATCTCTTTCTCTCTCTGGCCTCCATCTCCACCTGTCTGCTCACATCTCCCTTCTCCACAACCCACCCCCCCAACCCTTAACATCGCCTTCATCATAAATATCACTCTTGCCTAGTTGGTTATCAGTTCTGGTGAAGAGTCACCTCCAGATGCAGACATTACACACAGAGAACTCAATGAAACAGGGAAGTGGGAACAGAGTTAAACATTAGCTTGGCTTAATTCCCACAGATGCTGCCTGACCTGCTGAGTTTCATCAGCAACACCTTTTTTCCCTATTGCCCCGAAAATCCTTCAAAACTACCTCTTTGTCCAAGTTCATTGTCAACTGCCCAGTATGTAGCATTCTACTGCGAAGCGTCTTGGGAGGTTTCTGCTGTGTCAAAGGCTCTATTTAAATGCAGGTTGTTGATGTTGGACTGCAGTTCCAGTGGGAAGGACACAGCCTTCTCCAGTGGTTACAGAACTGCCGTACAGTAGATTCAGATGCAGACATTACGCAGAGAACTCAAAGGTAAGAATGAAACGGGGAAGTTTGAAAGCTGAGCAGGGAATAATAGAGATTAGAAAAATCTTTATTGAAAACCTTAAGCTCACTTTCCGGTAACAACAATGGATGGAATGTCAAACACTTGGCCGTTTTGCTGTTATCTGGTTCACGCTAACCAGCCCCACCAATAATGATTAAAGCTACGATCCTCAGTTACAACACATTCAACTTTAAAAACAGAATAGTGTTCTCTCCTGTGATCGCAGAAAACAAAGATCGCCAACAGTAAAAATCTGCAGTGTTGGGGATACCAAAGGAGGTCTGCAGTGTAAATAAAAACCAGAAAGAAATCAGAGGTTTAATTGAGATGTTGGAATCACAGGATTGATTTAAAGAGGATTGGAGTTTGGCCCCTTCACTTAAGATGATGGGAGTGTAACCTTGGCTGCAGTAATCTGGTAGAGAGCTGCAGTTAAACTGAATGGAGGAATAATGACTGATCTGGGACTGATTACTGAGTCTGTTCGAAATACAAGGCCAGGAGCAAATTAGGAAATGATGCTGGGAACTCAAAGTAAAAGCTGAATGCGAATAAATACAGACACGCTGCGCAGTGGCACCACTGCAGAGGGAGGACCTGCATTTGTATAGCGCTTTTCGCAGCCACAGAGCATCTCAAAATAGTTCACAGCCAATGCAACATACAAAGAGGGACTGAATTAGTTAGGACTGTATTCATAGGGCATAGGAACAGGAGTAGGCCATTCAGCCCCTTGAGCTTGTTCTGCCGTTCAATGAGATCACGGTTGATCTGTGGCCTAATTCCATATCCCTCAATACCTTTGCTGAACAAAAACGTGTCCACCTCAGGTTTAAATGTAAAAATTGACCTAGCATCGACTGCCATTTGAGGAAGGAAGTTCCAAACCTCCACTATCCTTTGCATGTCGAAATGCTTCCTAACATCTCTCCTGAACTGTCTGACCCTGATTCTCAGACTAAGCCCCCGGTTCTAGAATCTTCAGCCAGTGGAAATAGTTTATCTCTATCTACTCTGCCTTTTCCTGTTAACATCTTAAAGACTTTGATCAGATCACCCCTTCACCATCTAAATTCTAGAGAAATCAGGCCTAATTTGTGTGATAACAAGGTGTGGGGCTGGATGAACACAGCAGGTCAAGCAGCATCATAGGAGCAGGAAAACTTGACGTTTCGGGCCTAAACCCTTCATCAGAAATGGGGGAGGGGAAGAGGGTTCTGAAATAAATAGGGAGAGAGCGGGAGGCGGATAGAGGATGGATAGAGGAGAGGATAGGTGGAGAGGAGGCAGACAAGTTGAAGAGGCGGTTTATCCCTAATTTGTGTGATCTCTCTTCTTAACACAGCCCTTGAGGTGCCGTCTATCATTCTTGTAAACCTACCTTGTACCCGCTCCAGGACCAGTACTTCCTTCCTATGGTTTGGTGCCAACTGGAGTCTAACCATAGTTTTATTTTATCCATTCATGGGATGTGGGCATCTCTGGCCAGGCCGGCATTTATTGCCCATCCCTAACTGCCCAGAGTGCACTTAGGAGTCAAACACATTGCTGTGGGTCTGGAGTCACATGTAGGCCAGACCAGGTAAAGATGACAGATTGCCTTCCATAAAGGACACTAGTGAACCAGGTGGGTATTACCTCAGCGGGGAGGCGATGGCCTAGTGGTCTTATCGCTGGTCGGTTAATCCAGAGACCCAGATAATGCTCTGGGGACCTGGGTTTGAATCCCGCCACGGCAGATGGTGGAAGTTCATTAATTCATTAAATGTCTGGAATTAAGAGTCTCATGATGGCTGTGAATCCATTGTCGATTGTTGGACAAACCCAAATGGTTCACCAATGCCCTTTAAGGAAGGAATCTGCCATCCTTACCTGGTCTGGCCTACATGTGACTCCAGACCCACAGCAATGTCATTGACTCTTAACTGCCCTCTGGGTAAATAGGGATGGGCAATAAATGCTGTCTGGCTAGCGACGCCCTTATCCTGTGAATGAATAAAAAAAAAATGGCATCTTGGTCAACATTAGACCCTTAATTCCAGATTCTTTTTTATTGAATTCAAATTCTACCATCTGCCATGGCAGGATTTGACCCTTGGACATTAGCTGAGTTTTTAGTGACAATACCGCTAGGTCATTGCCTCCCCTAACTGCAACATAGTTCCTGCATCCCTATACTCCAGCTCCTTAGGTATGATGGCCAACATTCCATTAACCCTCTTGACTATTTTCTGGACCTGTTTGTGGCATTGTATTCAGTGAAGATTAGAAGAATCTATAAAATTCAAACAGGACGAGGCAGGGTAAATGCAGGAAAGATGGTACAGATGATGGGGAAGCCCAGAAGCAAGTCTCACAGTGTAAGGATACAGGGTAGGGCATTTAGGCCTGAGATGAAGAGAGATTCCTTACCCCAGAAATCGGGAAAAGCCTGTGGAATTCTCTGCTACAGAATGTGGTTGAGGCCAAAACGTTGAATGTTTTCAATGGCTAAAGGGATCAAGGGTATCGGGAGAAAGCAGGAACAGAGGGACTGAGCTGGATGTTTAGCTGCGATCATGTTGAATGGTGGAGCAGGTGTGATAGGCTGAGCAGCTTGCTGCTGTTCCTTGTTCATAGTTTGCAAGCATTTTATTTCCAGTTTGTAGTTTCCTTTCCAATTTGTGTGATATTTGAGTCTTAACGCTATTCTCGACTGGGTTTATTCACCTCATTGTTATCAGAGATAAATATAGGTTCTCCCTCGGATGTTTGTAGGAAGTTGAGAGGGGACCTTATAGAGGATTATAAAATAATGAGGGATATAGATAGGGTTAATGGCAGGTGTCTTTTCCCTAGGGTGGGGGATTTCAAAATTAGAGGGCATATTTTTAAGGTGAGAGGAGAAAGATTTTGAAGAGAGATGAGGGGCAATTTTTTTTAAATTCAGGGAGTAATTTATGTATGGAATGAACGTCCAGAGGAAGCAATGGATATGGATATATATACAACATTTAAATGACATTTGGATAAGTTCATGAATAGGAAATGTTTGGAGGGATATTGGCCAAGTGCAGGTCGGTGGGACTAGTTTAGTTTGGGAGCACAGTTGACATGAACTGGTCGGACTGAAGGGTCTGTTTCTGTGCTGTATAACTCTATGGCAGACTAAAGAACATACAACGACATGATCCCAGATTCACAACTGCAGAGGAGGCATCGCAGAGACAAACTCCACTCTGGTTGGCACAGTTATCTGACTGAGCAGCTGGAAGTATGCTTATGGTCACTGCTCCATGTCAGCCCCGGGTGGGGGAGAGAGAGAGAGAGATCATAAATATTCTGTCATTCTTCACTGAACATAGACTGCCATCTTGTGGTTTGGTTCGAAAAGAAATGTTTCCAATGGCAGAGATGTTTTTACGCTCAAGACTGTTATTTCAATTTAAAGCTGTATCTACATTAACACAATCCCCAAATTCTCACAGTACAGATGGTGACCATTTAGTCAGTTCTATCCCTCTAGTGCCAATCTCTTGCCTTTTCCCCATCTCCCTGCAGACCGTTTCTATCCAAATAACCACCCAATGCCCCTCTTGAATGCCAGGATGGAGCCCGCCCCCACCACATTCCCAGGCAGGGCATTCCACACCTGAACGCCTCACTGGATGGAAATGTCCTTTTCTCACAGCACCACCACTTTGTTTGCGCATCTCTTTAAATTTACATCCCTCTCGTTCATGCTTTTTACCGGGTGACATTAGGACATCACTTATTGTCCATCCCAGAGGGCAGTTAAGAGTCAACCAAATCTCTGTGGGTCTGGAGTCACATGTAGGCCAGACCCGGTAAGGATGTTTCCTTCCTTAAGGGACATTAGTGAGCCAGATGGATTTTCCTGACAATTGACAATGTTTTCATGACCATTATTAGACGCAATTCCAGATTTTTATTGAATCCAAGTTCCACCATCTGCCGGGGTGGGATTTGAAACTGGGTCCCAAGAACATTAGCTGGGAATTAAAAGTCCAGTGGTAATGCCACTTTTGGAAACCTCAATCAAATCTCCTCTCAGCTGTCTTCTCTCTGAGGAGAACAGTCCCAACCTCTACAATCTGTTCTCATCCCTGACCTTTCTCTCCCTGACGTTTCTCATCCCTGACCTTTCTCTCCCTGACGATTCTCATCCCTGACCTTTCTCATCCCTGACCTTTCTC
>JAHRHZ010000098.1:39675576-39698006 GCA_024137785.1 Ginglymostoma cirratum
ACACACACACAGACACACTCTCTCACATGCACACACAGACACACACACACACAGACACACACACACAGACACACACACTCCCTCTCTCTCTCTCAAACACACGCGCACGCGCGCACACACACACACACACACACACACACACACAGATATATCTGGGAGATTGATGTGTTCCTTAAAAACATGCCTGAATCTGGCAGCTGTTGCTGTCAGAAGCATGTATACGCTGCATTGCTGCTCCCTGCTGGATTTCTCACGGATCCCTGCTCCAAGGTTTTGATGTTCCCACTGGGATTAGAAATCCTGCTGTTAGTAAGAACAGAGGTAAATGTACTGTGTGATGATCCTGCAGTCAGCAGTGAGGTATGTAACAGTAAAAACATGAACCATTCTGCATCTGCATTATTTGATCCTAAACTCGTTACAAATTACATGAAAAATATGTACAGAGAGTAATATCTGTCTGGAATTTGTCACTGGATGTTGTGACAAATTCTGACTCTCAACAACAGAACACATTCCTCACTGCACCAGAGGTGGAAAACTCCTGGGGCTTTCAGCACTAGGGAATGTTTGACGTTGAATAGCTATTGTAAATATAACCTTTAAGTGTACATGTGGTGGTAACTCTGTAGGCTACAACACAGGCATCTACCCGACAATTACCCAGTTCTGTTATGTACACAGGAACCAGGACAAATCCAACCCGGCCAATTACCGCCCCATCAGTCTTCTCTCGATCATCGGTAATGTGATGGAAGGTGTCAGTAACAGTGCGATCAAGCAGCACCTGCTCAGCATTAACCTGCTCAGTGACGCCCAGTTTGGGTTCCACCAGGGCCACTCAGCTCCTGACCTCATTACAGCCTCGGTTCAAACATGGGCAAAACAGCTGAATCCGAGGGGTGAGGTGAGAGTGACAGCCCCTGACATCCAAACCCACTACCACTTTCTTCTACAAGGACAAGGACAGCAGATACATGGGAACACCATCCCCTGCATGTTCCCCTCCAAGCCACTCACCATCCTGACTTGGAAATATATCGCCGTTCCTTCACTGTCGCTGGGTCAGAATCTTGGAATTCCCTTCCCAAGGTGATTGTGTATCTACCCACAGCTCACCACCGCCTTCTCAAGGGGTAATAAAAGCTGGACCAGATTGCAATGCCTATGTCCCATGAATGGTTTGAAAAATATTGAAAGCAACAGAGTGATAAATGCTGTTAAATTCTGTTAAATTTGAACCCTCATTTTACAAATTTAATGAATAAAATAGAGGTTTTAATAGAATGCTTTTACAGAATTCATAATGCCTGTGTGACATTGGGGTTCCAGAGGAATTATGAAGAGCATTTTGCTCTCATTATCCCATTACTTTTCTCTTTGTCGCAGCTCATTAGAAACTACTTCTTGGGGAGAGTGGGCAGAGGGGAGGAGAAGGAGTGGAAGATGAAAAGAAACAAAGGCTCAGAAGATTTCATAGAATCCCTACAGTGTGAAAACAGGCCACTTGACCCATACCGACCCTCTGACTCAGATTCAAACCCCTATCCTAACCCTGCATTTCCCATGGCTAACCCACCTAGCCTGCACATCCCTGGGCACTGTGGGCAATTTAGCATGACCAGTCCATTCAACCTGTGCACCTTTGGACTGTGGGAAGAAACTGGAGCACCTGGTAGAAACCTGCACAGACACGGGGAGAATGTGTAAACTCCACACAGACAGTTGCCTGAGGGTGGAATCGAACCTGCGTCCCTGGCGCTGTGAGGCAGCAGTGCTAGCCACTGTGCCACTCCCTTTTGCACCTCTCTCACTGAAATCTATTCGTTAAAATACTATGCTTTGACTATAGTCGGGAGCAATGAGAATGTGGAATGTGTTCACATAGAGAGTGGTGGAGATGAGTAATATCGATACATAAAAGTGCAGAGAAACCAGAGCTACCATTTCGAGTCCTTTGTGAGAACAAAGTCGTTGAGAGACATGCTGATGGGTTAGGAGCGTAGGTGAGGGGAGGTTTCTGAGGAGAATAACAAACCAGTATGGAGCTGTTGGGCGAAATGGCCTGTTTCTGGGCTGTAAATTCTGTCTGATCACCAGAGCCTTTCACAAACATGTTTAATAATGAGGGCAGGAAGCAGATGGCCTTACCTGCTGTCAACGCCTTAGCCTCTGTGTGACCTTGACACATTTGTAATAACTATTGATGTAAAGAGCATCTCCCAGTCATGAACTAGTGAATTAATCTCCCAGGAAGCTGTTTTAGGGTTTTATATTTGAATATAGATCAGGATTCCATGGAGACTACACCATTATCAATAATAGTGTGGAATATGTTTAATGAGCATTCAATTGTTCTATCTCAAAGCAGATCACAAGTTCACTCAGTCGCCTGTGTTTACCAGACATCACAGTTCTAGGAAGCTGTAATAATCCCCAAAGAATTTCTATCCTTCTAAATAATACATTGTCCACATTCCATCTTACAGACGTGATATTCACTGAAGACCCCTCCATCGTCTGGCCTCCCTACTCTCCAAATGGGCAAGGCTCAAGTCAGGAGTGTGATGGAACACTCCCCACTTGCCTGGTTGAGTGCAGCTCCAACAACACTCAAGAAGCTTGACACCATCCAGGACAAAGTGGCAATTTTCCCTGGAATTTATTTTTGCAGCTGTTTGGTATCTGAACTCCGGCAAACATTCCATGGCACGTGTGGAACGTTGCAATGAAGCTCTCTTGATTGGCACTCCCTTGATTCCCAAACTCCAACACCCATTCCCCTCCACTGCTGACCCTCAGGAGCAGCAGGGTGTACCATCTTCAAGATGCACTGCCCTGAATCACCGACAGCCTTCTAAACCCACAAACCCTCCCACACACCAGAGGAACTGAGCTGAATGAATGAACTTCTGTTTCTGTGTTAATTTCCACATTAGAAATAGAACCCTGGTCATTGTTTGTCCATGAGGGGGAGAGGGGACAGAGAGAGGAGTAGGAGGACAGAGGGGAAGAGGGTGCAATACAGAGAGAGGGGAAAGAGACCGTTGCACCCAATACCCATTTGACAATTTGAAGCATGGAGTTCATTTTAACTGTGATAACTCCTTCCTCCCACTAATTACTTCCCATTAGAATCCCTACCATGTAGAAGCAGGCCATTCAGCCCACACTGACCCTCCAAACCAGACATACCCCATCCTTATACCCCCACATTTCCCATGGCTAATCCACCTAGCCTGCTCATTACAGACGATTTACCATGGCAAATCCACCTAACCTGTACAGTTTTGGACTGTGGGATGTAATAAGGGCACCCAGAGGGAATCTGCACAGACACGGGGAGAACATGCACACTCCACACAGACAGTCACCTGAGGGTAGAATCAAACCCGGGTCCCTGGTGCTGTGAGGCAGCAGTGCTAACCACTGAGCCACCATAAATGCAGGAGAAGGCTAGACACTAAAGGAATAATATAGATCAGGGAGTATCAGGAAACCAATGACAATTCAAAGACTCCCAAATTTGCTGAAGGGTTTGATTGCCTTGTATTTTCTCAACCGCAAGAGCTGGAGCATGGAGCAGACATTGTAAGTAAAACCTGTTGCAAACCCTGTGCCTCTCTGCATAAGCCTGAGATCAAAAACATACAACAAACTGAATCGAGGGTTATGGGTGAGCAAAGGCCAGGAGCTTATTGATGGCACAGTCCATTGATGGGCTGACTCGCCAACTCCTGCTCCTGTTGTGATGGTCTTAACATTTTACATGGAGACCCGTCCAGCTTTTTTTCAATGCTCACCCACATGTCACCAACTTATTTCAAAGACTGATCACTGCCAGAAAGTAAACCGCTCCTGCTGCCATAGCTCAGTCAATATCAGAGAATAATATAGTGTGGAAGAGACCATTCAGCTCATTGCTCAGGCCTACATGTGACTCCTGATCCACAGAAATGTGGTTGACTCTCAACCTCTCCCAAAGTCACTCTCTCCCACACTTACTCATTCTTTTATGCACTTCATCTTGTTCACTAATGCCCTTTAGGGAAGGAAACTGCCATCCTTACCAGGTCTGGCCTACGTGTTACTCCAGACCCACAGCAATGTGAGTTGACTCTTAACTGCTTAGGGATGGGCAATAAATGCTGCCTAGCCAGTGATGCTAAGATCCCATGAGTGAATTAAAAAAACACTCATTCTCTACCTCAAACACTCTCTCTCACTCACACTTTCACACAATGTCTCTCACACACACATAAATACTGTCTCATACACACACTGTCTCTCTCACACACAAATAATCTCTCTCTCTCATCCACACACACACACACACACACGCACACAAACATATACTTTCCCCACAGACATACATGAAATATCTCAGGCACATGCAGACTAAGTCTCTCTCATGCAAATGCCCTCACACACATTTCCATGCTCACACACATATACACTCTCCCTCACAGGTGCATACACACTCTCTCACATGCACATTCTAACTGATACATGCAAAGACTCACCCTCACACACAAATACACACACATGTAAACACACACACACACACAAATACATCACATTTAAACAAGAATGCACCAGAATAGCAAGGCGCACACCCATAAATAGGGTGCAAACAAGGAAGTAATAGCCTAGTGATAGAAAGGACTGCCGATGCTGGAGGCAGAGATAACGCCAAGTGGATCTGGCGGAACACAACAGGCCAGGCAGCATCAGAGGAGCAAGAAAGCCGAAGATTCGGGCCGGTAGAAAGGGTCCCAACCCGAAACGTCGACGTTCTTGCTCCTCTGTTGCTGCCTGGCCTGCTGTGTTCCTCCAGCTCCACACAGTGATAGCCTAGTGTTTTCATTGCTATTAATCCAGGGAGAGCCCAGGTAATGTTCTGGGGACCTGGATTCAAACCCTGTCATGGCAAATGGTGGAGTTTGAACTCAATGAAAATCTGGCAATAACAACCTAATGATGGCCATGAAATGATTGTTGGAAAATCTCATCAGTTCACTAATGCCCTTCAGGGAAGGAAACTGCCATCCTTACCTGGTCTGGCTGACATGTGACTCCAGGCCCACAGCAATGTGGTTGACTCTGAACTGCCCTCTAGGGATGGGCATTAAATGCTGCCTGGCCAGTTTTGCCCACATTCTACAAATGAATTAAGGAAAAAAATGTAGATGTTCACATTTGTGGCCACATGTACACACTGTCAATCTCTACGCCTCCTTCACCCACTATCGCTGAAACACAAAGCACAAACCTATCAAAATCACATAAATCGAAAGAATTGGAAATGGGAATAGAAACAAGAAATACAGGATCTGGTGTGTATGTGTGTGTGCGCGCGCGTGTGTGTGTGTGTGTGCAAGTGTGTGTGTGCGCGCGCGTGTGTGTGCACGCGCGTGTGTGTATGTGTGTGTGTGCAAGTGTGTGTGTATGTGTGTGTCTATGTATGTGAGACATTTTGACAGTTTTATGTTGTAACCTTTTACCAGTGAAATCTGAATCATTTTATCAAAACCCGTTAAAGCATACAGAGCTAATTATGAATTGGATAATTCCATAAATTACTAATTCCACACATTGAAGTGTAAATTTAAAAGCTTCCCTAATTAAACCTTTGGGAGTCTTACTTCTTATGAATAGTGCACATAAATTAATTTTATAATTTAGTATCAACCAGGACTTAAACTCCAAAATAACTACATGTTGGGAATAAGGGTTTGAAGCAGCAAAGAATGAAAGAAAACCATGCACAGGATGAATTATTTTTGCAAAACTTTTTCAGACAGAGACTTCCAGGAGCCGCTGTTTCAGTGAAGAGATGGGCATTTCTTCCCAGTGCTCTGTCCAATGTTTATCCTTCAAACAGCTTCGCAAAAATACCAAAGATTCAGTCAGGATCACATTGTTCGAGCTGATAGTTATCCATCAATGAGCTGATTATTTGGTTATTATCAAATCGATTGATGACCAATCAATTGGGCAGTATGGTGGCTCAGTGGTTAGCATTGCTGCGTCATATAGTGTCGGGGACCTGGGTTTGATTCCAGCCTCAGGTGACTGTCTGTGTGGAGTTTGCACATTCTCCCCATGTCTGCATGGGTTTCCGCCCACAATCCAAAGATGTGTAGGTCAGGTGGATTGGCCATGGAGAATGCTGGGTTACAGGGATGGAGTAGGGGAGGTGGGTCTGGGTGGGATGGTCTCAGAGGGTTGGTGTAGACCCAATGGGTTGAATAGCTTCTTTCTGCGCTGTACAAATTCTACAATATGTTTCAAGTCCCTGAGGTTGTAAAAGGTGCTACTGAAATGCAGGTTTATTGTGCATAAAGGGGCTGAAGCAAGAGGATCCATGCCAACCTCTGGTCTGTAATATCATTGATGCTGTGCACTCTATACTAACCACTGACAACTCTTCAAAACTCAGCTCTCCCAGTATAACCACTAATGAGCAGCCAAACAGGTCTGGGAGAGTAGGAAAGGGTCCAAGGACAGGGAAGACGATAAGAAACTAGGGAGAACTAAGAGTGGGGTAAAGAACAAGGGGTTAGGGGAAGAAATAGGGAACAGAGCCAGACAAAGGGGTGAAGGCTGGAAACTCAAATTGTAAGGTGCTTCTGGAGATTGCCAGCAGCTGATAAGCTCTGAAAGAGTGAGATGGGATTCTCTGCCTTTCTCTTGTGGATATTTCCAACATTAAACTATCTTTGTGCCCAGGAAGTACCACCCAGAGTACAAGTGGGAGACCAGGACAGTGGGTTAGGGACTGTGACAATGGACAGGAGATCCCCTCAGTATCTCATCAATGGCTTCTTGCCCCATGCAGAAATTCAGGTTATTCAACTGCATTGGGCATCACCAGTTGCAGGCAATAACTCCTCAGCGCATAGATGCACATGTACAGATAGACACACTCAGACAGACTATCCAGCAGAGGGCACTGGGCACCACTCAGGAACATATCCCTGGTTTGTGGAACCATATCACCAATCACAAAAAAGCAATGAGAGGCTTAAACACCTTTTACCGACCTTCAGGTGCCAGCCAACGGACACAGCACAGCTCAGGAGGCAAGGCTGTGATCTGTGGCCCAATACACACTCACTAATGCAGTCACCTGGTAACCAATCAAGGGGGAAGGTGCTTTGAATGGTTTCCATATAATGAAGGGATCAAGACAGAAAAACAGGTCTCAGAAGGACCACAAGAGAACTGCAACAAGAGAAGGACAACAAAGACTCTGAATGTGTGACAGTGCCCACTCCCTCAGCACTGACCCTCCGACAGTGCGGCACTCCCTTGGTATTGACCCTCCGACAGTGCCCACTCCCTCAGCGCTGACCCTCCGACAGTGCGGCGCTCCCTCAGCACTGACCCTCCGACAGTGCCCGCTCCCTCAGCACTGACCCTCCGACAGTGCGGCTCTCCCTCAGCACTGACCCTCCGACAGTGCGGCGCTCCCTCAGCACTGACCCTCCGACAGTGCGGCGCTCCCTCAGTACTGCACTGGGCCTAAATATGATTATCTCCACAATGTAGAAGTTCCTCATCCTTTTCAAAATGAAAATGTACGTGTTTTAAGTTTTATTGCAGCATTTTTAAACCGATCCGTTTTGGATAATCCCATGCAGCATTAGAACCTTTTTAGAATATATTGCAGGTCACCAATTACTGTGAAAGTAATTGTTTGAATGACAGGTCTACAATTCATCAGATTCAATGGAAAATAAAGCGCAGGGACATATTGTTTCACATTGAAATCAATCACCAAATTTTAATTTCCCACAGGGAACATCATATAGGATTTCAGAGGACTGATAAGCTTGCTGCCTCATTAACTCTCTGTCTGGATTTATCTTTCAATGTAATACCATCTTCCACACTCTGAGCACCAAAGAACAGAACATGAGACCCTGCCTTTCACATGACAGATCCGAGTGACTGTGGCACGTTCCCCATCATTCTCTGATCGCCCAGACTCAGGTTTGATATTTTAAAAGACATTCATTCTTACTCCGGCAACAGGAATGTTTAATAATAGCCTGCACGTCCTCCTGGGATTTGCGGAAGGTGACGGTGGCCTGGGGAATTGTGAAGAAAATGTGCTTTGTGCTGAGCTGAGTGTGAATGGAGCCTGTGGTTGGTCTTTGAGCTGCCAGGGATGCAAAACTCCGCAGTGTTGCACCAGTGTTCCTGACCACTACAGAGTTGATGGTTTGTCTGAGCACCTCCCAACTCCAGGATGGAATCATTGCCAGCAATCTCAGAATTATTTGTCCATCGCTAATTACTCTTGGGAATTTTGTCCAGACATGCCCCAGTCCCCAACATCCACACCTAGTGCCACACTGCCTGACTTGACATTCTGCCCCTTACTATACTGTGCTGGAGAATTTATCTCAATGATATAGATGCGAATATAGGAGGCATAGAATCGTAGAATCCCTACAGTGTGGAAACAGGCCATACGGCCCAACAAGTCCACACCGACCCTCCAAAGAGCATCCCACCCAGACCCATTTCCCATGTCTAACTCACCTAACCTAAACATCTGTGGGCACTACGGGCAATTTAGCATGGCCAACCCACTGAGCCTGCACATCTTTGGACTGTGGGAGGAAACCGGAGGCCCACACAAGCATGATTAGTAAGTTTGCAGATGGCACCAAAATAGGTGGTGTAGTGGACAAGTGAGGAAGGTTATCTAAGAGTACAAGTAAATCTTGATCAATTGGGTCAATAGGCTGGGGAGTGACAGATGGAGTTTAATTTGGATAAATGAGAGGTATTGCACTTCGGTAAAACAAACAAGGGCAGGACTTACACAATTAATGGTCGGGCCTTGGGTAATGTTGCAGAACTGAGAGACCTAGAGATACATAATCCTTTGAAATTCCCATCGCGTGTACACAGGGTGGGTTAAGAAGGCCATATCTTGTTTGCCTTCATTGCTCAGACCTTTGAGTATAGGAGTTGGGACATCATGTTGAGGTTGTACAGGACATTGATGAGGCCTCTTCTGGAATATTGTGTCCAGTTCTGGTCGCCCTGTTATAGGAAGGATATTATTAAATTGGAGAAGGTTAAGAAAAGATTTACCAGGATATTGCCAGGAATGAAGGGTTTGAAATATAAAAATAGACTGGAAAGACTGGGACTTTTTTTCACTGGATTGTAAGAGGTTGAGGGTTGACCTTATTGAGGTTTATAAAATCATGAGGGGCATAGATAAGGTGAATATTAAGGGTCTTTTCTCTAGGGTAGGGGTGTTCAAAACTAGGGGACTTTTTTTAAGGTGAGAGGAGAAAGACATAAAAAGAACATGAGGTAGGGGGCAACATTTTTACACAAGAGAGCGGTTCACGTGGGGAATGATCTCCAGAGAAAGTGATGGATGCAGGATGTTTAAGAGACATTTGGATAAGCTCATGAATAGGAAAGTATTGAAGGGATATGGGCCGAACACAGGAAAGATAGGACTAGTTTAGTATGGGAAACATGGTCAGCATGGACTGGTTGGATCAAAGGGTCTGTTTCCATGTTGTATTGCTCTATGACTCAGTGAGAGTTTCCTGCTGAGCTCCAGAATGGCAAGTGAGGGCAGAGAGAACGCTACAAGGACACCTTGAAAGCCTCCCTGAAAAAAAATACACCGCCACCGACACATGGGAATCACTCGGCCTGGAATCGCTCGCTGTACAAACGGTATCTTCACTAACCACTTCAAGTGTCACCAAGTGCAACTCATGGAGGTCAACTTCAAGTAGTGGAGACAGAGAGCAAAATCCAGACTGTATCACCTGCCAACCAGCCCAATAAAGCAGCAGAGCCTGCGGCACAGGCCATGGCCCAGTGGCATTATTGCTGTACTGTTAATCCAGAGACCCAGGCAATGTTCTGGGAACCCGGGTTCATTTCCCATCACTGCAGATGGTAGAATCCAATAAAACTCTGGAACTAAAAGTCTGACGATGACCGAGAAACTATTGTCAGCGGAAAAACCCATCTGGGTCACTAATGTCCTTTAGGGAAGGAAACTGCCATCCTTACCTGGTCTGGCCTCCACATGACTCCCGACCCACAGCAATGTGACTGACTCTTAACGGCCCTCTGGGCAGAACATTCATGTCTTGCCATTGACACACTCCTATGAATGAACATTTTGTTCACTGGAGTGTAGGAAGTTGAGAGTGACGTTATAGAGGTTTATAAAATCATAGTTTTAAGGTGAGAGGGGAAAGATTTAAAAGGGACCTAAGGGGGAACTTGTTCACACAGAGGGTGGTGCGTGTATCGGATGATCTGCCAGAGGAAATGATAGATGCAGAAACAGTTAGAACATTTAAAGATGTGCAGGTTAGGTGGATTGGACATGTTAAAATCGTCCATAATGTTGAGGGATGTGTAGGTTAGGTGGACTAGCCATGGTAAATGCAGAGTTATGGGATATGATGGGGAGGCTGGGTCTGAGTGGGGTCCTCTTGAGAGGGTTGGTGCAGACTTGATGGGCCAAATGGCCTCCTTTTGCACTGTAGGGGTTTATGATTCCAAGATGTAAGAGACATTTGGACAGGTGCATGGATAGGAAAGCTTTAGATGGATATGGGCCAAACGCAGGCAAGTGGGACTAGTTTTAGAGATATAAGGTACTGCAGATGCTGGAGAATCCGAGATAACAAGCATGGGGCTGGATGAACACAGCAGGTCAAGCAGCATCATAGGAGCAGGAAAACTTGACGTTTCGGGCCTAGACCCTTCATCAGAAATGGTTTCTGATTTCTGATGAAGGGTCTAGGCCCGAAACGTCAAGTTTTCCTGCTCCTATGATGCTGCTTGACCTGCTGTGTTCATCCAGCCCCATGCTTGTTATCTGGGACTAGTTTTGTTTAGGAACGTGGTCGGCATGGACAAGTTGGACCGAAGGGTCTGTTTCCAAGCTGTATGACTCAATGTCTGGACTTCTCAGCCTCTGCAGAACCGACACATTCCACCAACCCTCCCCACCCCACCCCATTTCAAACACAACCGACTACGAGAGAGGAACTGAAGAGCTGCTTCCATCGCGTGATGCGGCTGTGGTCTTGATGTGCAGTTTCACAGCCAACCAGTCAGAGAGAGTTCTCACTGTGGACTGATTGTGGTGGTCTCTGTTACAGCAGGTTCAGTCATCTGTCTGCTCTAGCTGCAATGCTGAAACAGAGTGTGGGCTGTTTCCTGTATCACACTGTTTAATGCAAACTCAGCCGACTGCTTGCTTCAGTTGTTTACATGCATACTTTCTGTGCAGGAACAGAGAAACTTGAGGAGCTGGAAATAACTTAAAAATAAGTAATGGGCAGCTTGAGAATAATTTCAACAGTATACTGAATGTTGGCCTTTACATATTTAAGGTGAGAGGAGAGAGATTTAAAAAAAACATGAGCAAATGTTTTACACAGAGGGTGGACTGATTGGACCAAGGGGTCTGTTTCTGTGCTGTATGACACTATGACTGTGACTTCAAGGCAGCAGGAGAAACATGAGATAAATCTTGTGTTTTGGTGAGACCCTGTTCAATTCAGGAAAGAATAATCAGCCTCGGATGGGCAATGAACGCTGACACTGCTGAAATATTGGCAACAGTTGGATTCAAGCTCATTGTTACTGTTCCACTTTTAGGTATTTTCAAAATCAACCTGCTCAGACGTGACTTGGGCCTCTTGCTTTAGTGGTAGGGGCACTACCAGTTCACTACGTGAGCCCCCTAACCAATCCTACTTGTATTCGTAGCATCCCCAATAGCAGACCATTCAGCCTATCAAGCCCACACTGCTCTCCTGAAGAGCATCCCAACCTGACTCACCCCCGACCCTATCCCTGTGACCCTGCATTTCCCATGGCTAACCCACTTAGCCTGAACATCACTGGACACTGGGCAATTTAGCATGGCCAATCCACCCTAACCTGCACATCTTTGGACTGTGGGAGGAAACCGGAGCACCTGGAGGAAACCCACGCAGACACGGGGAGAATGTGCAAACTCCACACAGACAGTCACCCGAGGGTGGAATCGAACCTGGGTCCCCGGTGCTGTGAAGCAGCTGTGCTAATCACTGAGTATTCCTGGCCAAGAGAGAGCCTGGCATGTTGTGGTCTTTCTCCCCTATAAAGAGCTGTTCAGTTGACCTGCTGCTGAGTTGAAACGAGGGCTGTGAAATGTGTTGGTCGTAGTCTGTCACACAATACTTCCCATCCCCCTGTCCTGTAGAGATGGCAGACAGTGTCACTGTGTCTGCAGCTGCTTGAATTATTCAGTTCGATACTGAGTCAGTGAGACATTACAGATAACAACCGGTGTTAGGAGTGAGTGGGGCATGGGGTGGATCTGTAATTCTGGGTCACAAGATCCCACGAGCACACAGTAATTCCCATAAGATGTGACACTGTTGCCATTGGACAGATTGTTGTAACAAACTGCATGCTTTTCAGTTCTGGAGAATTGATAATTTCCTCAAGTAGGGAAGGGAACCAGGAGGAATTCATGAATGTGAAAGCGATGTGGGCTGTAAAGGCCCTGTGAAGAAAACAGAAGAACGAGAGCTTTATTCAAAATGACTTTTATTACATCTCATTCGTCTGTCAATCCAACTAAAGAAAGAAATAGCTTGTATTTATTTAGAGCCTGCAGGTCATCCGGAATGAGACATCCTATTTCATAGGTATTCTTCAAAGGCTGTAAAATGACTTGGTACCACCCAAGGCCATGAACAGGGTTATACACATGCAATAAATCTCTTCTTGTATTTTTCATTCATGGGGTATTGGGCGTCCCTGGTTCGTTTCACCATGCGGTTTTGATATGTTCCAATATCCATTGAATATAATTTATTTAAATATTATTTAAAACAACAATTACATTAATAAGAGAATTTCCCTGTTGGGTTGTACTTGAGGAACAGGGCAGTGGATGTAAAGTACCTAGGGAGGCCTTGGGCGATATAACAATGTGGTGCGATGTTGAGAATTCTTTAGCAAAAAATAAGTCATTCCATTGAATCTCAAATCGGAACCCACTCTCATCATGAATGGAGTGTCATCAGGAGCATCAACATTGCTTCACACACCCAAAAAAAAAACTTCAATCCTGTTTTCTCCCTCTTTATGGTCATTGATGACCAGGCCAGCATTTATTGTCTGTCTGTAATTGCCCAGAGGACAGTTAAGAGTTAACCACGTTGCCGTGGGTCTGGAGTCACATGTAGGCCAAACCAGGGAAGGATGACAGTTTCCTTCCCTAGAGGACATTAGTGAACCAGATGAATGTTTAATAACCAGGGCTATATGGTTATTCTGAAGAAGGGTCGCTATGCTCGAAACATTAACTCTACTGTATTTCTCTCTCCACAGATGCTGCCAGACCTGCTGAGTTTCTCCAGCAATTCCTGTTTCTGCCTCAGATTTCCAGCATCTGCAGCCCTTTGCTTTATTCTAGTTACAAAGTTATTGTTAGTCTTGGTTTTTAAAAAAAGTTCTGCATTTATTATTGAATGCAAATTCCACCATCTGCTCTGGTGAGCTTCAAATCCAGGTCCTCAGAAAGTTAGCCTGGGGTCTCCGCATTACCAGTGAAGTTCAGTACTGATACAGCACTGTCTCCCAAACCCACCCATTAGAGAAATGAAGAGACGTTGGAAATTGCCGGGGTGGGCGTCTTACAGTGAGGATGGTGCAAGGCAGGCAGCGGGTGACAGCACTGAAGGTCTCCTGCCAGATGTAGGCCACTCCACCAAAAGGGAGAGGGAATCTGGAATTCTGGACAGAGGGCTGTTGAGGTTGGGTCATTAAATGTATTCAAGGCTGATCTGTAATCAATAAGGGAATTAAGGGTTATGGGGGAAAAGGCAGGAAAGTGGCGTTGAGGATTATCAGACCAGCCAATGATCTCATTGAATGGTGGAGCAGACTTGATGGGCTGAATGGCCTAGAGGGGAGGGTATTATCACTGGAATGTTAATCCAGAGACCCAGGTAATGTCATGGGGATCCAGGTTTGAATCCCACCGTAGCAGATGGTGAAATTTGAAATCAATAAATATCTGGAATTAAGAGTCCAACGGTGACCATGAATTGATTGTTGGAAAAGCCAATTTGGTTTTTCCGCTAACGATTTTCCTCGGACTGGGGGAAACATCATTTATCTAAATGGTTACCTCTTTGGCTGCTCTTTCAGGTTTAACTGCAACAGCCCAGTTTGTTTATTTAGTATTAAATGTGAAGGAGAGAGGGGGATGGCATTGGAGACAAACACATTTTTAACAGTTTCAGCAGGGATCCTGAGGAACGCACTTGATTTTAACATAATTTAAACACTACTGGGCGTAAAATTCCACCTCGTGGCACCATGCTGTGCACAAATTGGCAGCTCCGTCTCCGACATTCCAACCTGTACCACCTGGAAAAGTTGGTTGTGTAGAGCATTGGGATATTCCGAGGTCAAGAAAAGTGTTGTATAAATGCAAAATGTTCCATTCTTTCCTTCTATTTTTATGGTTAGTCATACTTCCATGGCTTGTGGGTACTTGCCGTCTCTGTTTTAACAAGATCTGGGTGTGGAAATAAATGTAGTTTCTTTGCTGCTGCGCCCACTAATTAAAATTGACCCTGATGTACTTGTCCACGTATTTTCAAACTTAAGAATTGCGCACTCGGTGGTGTATTGAAATGTCTCATTAAAAGTCAGGAATGATACAAAGTAAAACAGGAAGAAAGCCCTGCATTCCTATAGCACCTTACATGGCCTCAGGGTCTCCCAAGGTGTTTTACAGCCAATGAAATACTTTTGAAGCGTAGCAACTGTTGTTAAATAGGAAACACAGGAGCTAAGTTGTTGACTGCTGTAAAATGCAATGGGATAAATGGCCAGATAATTTGTTATTTTGAACAAAGAATGGATCGTAGAATCCCTACAGTGTGGAAGCAGGGCATTCAGCCGATTGAGTTCACACTGATTCTCCAAACAGCATCCCACTAGACACCCCTCCCTACCTTATTCCTGTAACCCTGCATTTCCCATGACCAATCCACCTAACCTGCATATCTTTGGACTGTGGGAAGAGACCCACGCAGACAACGTGCAAACTCCACATAGACAGTTGCATGAGGCTGGACTCAAACCCTGGATCCCTGGGGCTGTGAGGCAGCAGTGCTAACCACTGAGCCACCATGCCGTAAGTGACAAAGTATTAGGAATAGTTCTGGATTCTTTTGTGATCCTGTGCCAGCTGCTGAAATTGGTCTAGTGGATAATTTCACCGAACCCACACCAAAAAAAAAGGCAAAGGAATTTTGAAGGATCTTGAAGGAATCTTGAATCTTGAAGGAATTCTGTAATGCTGCAGAATTTGTCACTAATTAATTGCCTCCAATCGTCTACCTTAAACGATCCAGGAGAGTTACGCACTTAACATCATTGTCTGCTGTCCTTCTCTAGAGGGGATAGATATAAATTAATCAACATTGAGTGAGTTTTGTTGAGTGTTTATTTTACATTTTTAATGATGTGTTCCTCTCCACAAGAGCCCAGAGGCTATACAAACAGGCCTGCATCATTAAAATCTCTGGTGCTTTTCCAGAAATCCTCTCTGAAAAAATGAAAGCCCTCAATATCTATTGCCATCTTTTTACTGACTGAAATGTGCGTTGGTGTTATATATCATTTTATATGCAATAGAGTCAAGAGTTCTATTGGCTTGTAATGTAACAGACTAAAACTCTGTCAATCAAACTAAAGAGGTTGACCCTTTCCTGGTGGTTTAATAGAATGTACAGTGTACGAACAGGCCATTCTCTAGCTGAATTTAAGGGGAATTGAGGCAAACACGAGGTAGGTAATTGTAGATAAAATCTCTTTGCTGTATTCAATGTTGCTGTACTGACATTTGGTAAAGGACAACGAGATACAGCAATTTAAAGATTCAAATATAAATATGTGACATATATGCTGCAAAATGTGCATGGATCCCTGAAAGTTGCCACCCAGGTTGATAGGGTTGTTAAGGCGGCGTACGGTGTGTTAGGTTTTATTGGTACAGGGATTGAGTTTCGGAGCCGTGAGGTCATGTTGCAGCTGTACAAAACTCTGGTGCGGCCGCACTTGGAGTATTGCGTGCAGTTCTGGTCGCCGCATTATAGGAAGGATGTGGAAGCATTAGAAAGGGTGCAGAGGAGATTTACCAGGATGTTGCCTGGTATGGAGGGAAGGTCTTATGAGGAAAGGCTGAGGGACTTGAGGCTGTTTTCATTAGAGAGAAGAAGGTTAAGAGGTGACTTAATAGAGACATACAAGATGATCAGAGGATTGGATAGGGTGGACAGTGAGAGCCTTTTTCCTCAGATGGTGATGGCTATCACAAGGGGACATAGCTTTAAATTGACGGGTGATAGATATAGGACAGATGTCAGAGGTAGATTCTTTACTCAGAGAGTAGTAAGGGCGTGGAATGCCCTGCCTGCAGCAGTAGTAGGCTCGCCAACTTTAAGGGCATTTAAATGGTCATTGGATAAACATATGGATGATAATGGAATAGTGCAGATTAGATGGGCTTCAGATTGGTTTCACAGGTCGGCGCAACATCGAGGGCCGAAGGGCCTGTACTGTGCCGTAATGTTCTATGTTCTATGTTCTATGATGAGAATAAATATTTCTTTGTCTTAGTTCATAGAAAGAAAACATATTCTTCTTTAGGGGGTTGGTTGGCATGGAAAGCTGGTGTGTCATGCTAACAGTCTGGGTTCACTTCCCACACCAGATGAGGTTACCATGAGGGACTCTCCCTCTCAACCTCTCCCCTCGACTGAGGCTTGGTGACCATCAGGCTAAACCACCACCGGTTGTCTCTTTCTGATGAGGCCTGTGCTGACTTCACTTTTTAGAGATATTGTCACTGGGCTAGTAATCCAGAGGTCCAGGTTAATGTTCTGGAAACATAGGTTTAAATCCAGAACATGAAACGTCATTCAATTAGTGAAAAATATCTGGAATTGAAAACTAGTCTCAGCAATGGTGACCATGTAACCACTGACAATTGTTGTAGAAACCCCATCTGGTTCACTAATTTCCTTTAATTATAGAATCCCCACAGGGTGAAAACAGGCCATTCAGCCCAACAGGTTCACACCACCTCTCCGAATAGCATCCCACCCTGACTCATCCCCTTAACCCTATATTTCCCAATGCCTAACCCAAACATCCCTGGACACTGTGGGCAACTTAGCATGGCTAATCCACCCACCCTGCACATCTTTGGACTGTGGGAGGAAACCCACGCAGACACGGGGAGAACGTGCAAACTCCAACAGACAGTCACCCGAGGCTGGGATCAAACACGGGTCCCTGGTGCTGTGAGGCAGCAATGCTAACCACTGAGCCACTATCATCCTGAAGAAAAACTGAAAGAACTGTGGATGCTGTAAATCAGGAACAAAAACAGAAGTTGCTGGAAATGCTCAGCAGGTCTGGCAGCATCTGTGAAGGAAAAAACAGAGTTAACGTTTCAGGTCCGGTGATCCTTCCTCAGACCAGTTCTGAGGAACTGCCATCCTTACCTGGTCTGGCCTACATGTGACTCCAGACCCACAGCAATGTGGTTGACTCTTAACTGCCCTCTGAAATGGTCCCACCAAGTTTCTCCATTCACAGGAGAGATTAGGATACCTTCTAAATGGTAGGAAGTTAAATACAGTGGATGTCTGAAGATATTTGGGGGTTCAAGTGCATAGCTGTTTAAAATATAACAAATGGGTGTAAATAGTCAAGAAAGATCTAATCTCCTGGTTATACTCATTTTTAAATACTGGCTCAATGCATGTAATGTCTATAGAATTCTTAGACTGTGGAAGCAGGCCATTCAGCCCATCAGGTCCACACTGACCTTCTGGAGAACATCCCATCCACCTACCCTCCCCCTGTAACCCTGCATTTCCCACAGACAGCCTGCACTCCTTTGGACTGTGGGAGGAAACCTGCACAGATACAGGGAGCATGTGCAAACTCCATGCAGGCAGTTGCCTGAGGGTGGAATTGAACCCAGGTCCCTGGTGCTGTGAGGCAGCAGTGTGAACCACTGAGCTACTGCACCACCCCTTGTTAGCAATGCTATCATCACGAGAAAGTAGCAGAACATGTAAGTGGTCATTCCCTGAGCAGGACTCAAACTGAGGCCACGATGGGAAAAGTGCTGCCTTCTATCCTCTAGACCACCAGGGAGGGCAATCCCTCATGTACATTGGTCAGCCAGGGTTTTCCTGATTGGTCCAGGTTAACAACTCCAATGAAGGATCTCATAGTTGGTGAGTAGGCCCATGTAGGCCTGGTCTTATTTTTGTAGCTTTCCCTGCGACATTTTCCCCCCACATCTGGTTCCTCTGACCCGGGCTCTGACACGGACCGTAGCCCATCTCTTGCGTCCGGAGCATCTCGGGAGAATATCCTCCTCCTCCTCCGGCAGTAATGTATCGAGGCTGCATCCATCTCTGACTCTGAGGTTTCCTTGACACTAGATGGAAGGGGAGAACATACAGTTTCTGCCAGGCCTTCAGGCTGTTCTGAGGGGGCTGGCTATGTTTTGCTCCTGCCCCGTTTGTGAGATAACAGCTTTCAGGTGACCCATGTGTTTGTTCAGGACTGTATCACTTCCCTGTAGTTTCTAAGTGATGGGACCCGACCTTACGTCAACCTCACCTCATACCCATACAGGGCCATTCCCAGCGCCACGCTCCGTTCCTGAATTAAATGGTCTTAGAGGCAGCATATGGCTGGCGTCGGTGTTCCTGGGCTCTTTGTGCTGCCAAGAGCTGGACACTCCTAGGAATCCAAACCCTTCCTGTTGCCTCAAAGATTGCCAGAGAGTTTCTGAGAGTTTCCAGCATTTGCTGTTTTTTTTTAAATTGGAAAAGTTCATGATTTCCAAAGCGGGTAAACATTATTAATTGGTCAAGTTTAAAGATAACGCAGAACAGATGCCAATTCCCTGGCACAGATATTTGTAATACTGCACAACAGCTGATCACCAGCCTCACATTCCTGGGAACAATACTGGAAAGTGCGATGCCCGCATCTCAAAACAAGTAACTGATTAAAAAATTATCCTGCAGGAATGTTGGCAAGCATCTGATGAATTTCTATAAAACACATCAGTCCACAACTGGAAACTGTGTTCTGTTCACCATTAACAAGTTAAGGTCTCCATTAAAATAATGGACAATGTGAATTTCACAAGGTAATTAGAAAACATTTGCACGCCATTAGTCTCATGGTATAATTTTAAAACCCAGAGTGTTTACACTGACTTATACTGTTCTGCTCAGGGCTCATTATTCTTCTGGAGTTTTAAGAGCAAATTATTTGCAGATGTTGGAAACCATAGTGAAAACAAAACAAGCTGCAAACCATAGAAAGTCAGGCAGTATCATGCAGTTCTGATGAGCCATTTAGACTCGAAACGTTAGCTTTCTCTCTCTTCACAGATGCTGCCTGACCCCCTGCGATTTCCAGCATTTTTTTGCTTTCACTGGCATTTTAAGAGTTTCTTTGAACGAGCCAGCTTTCATTGAAAATCCAATCGAATGTATTCCAGGCCAGTTGTCAAATGCCATTGCAGGATAACTCTTGCTTTTTTCCACTCAGAGCGCCAATCTTTTCTTCATACATGGGATAGTGTAGGGGGATGGGCTTAGATTAGTTCACAGGGCGGCACAACATTGAGGGCCGAAAGGCCTGTTCTGCGCTGTATTGTTCTGTGTTCTATGTTCTAAGAGGCACAAAAACCCAACCTTGGTTCAGGGCTAATATTCCCAGCTCAGAATTCAGAGTTTGTACCCTACATCTCACAGTCCAAATTACAGGTATTGCAGGAATAATGGGCCGAATGGTCTCCTGTAATAATTCAGTGTTTCAGTCAGACCAGATCTCCAAGCTCTGAATGTTGACTTGATAATTGATTAAGTTACTCCTATCCTTCCAGGTTGCACCAATTCAAAAGCCCTTATACTTTACAGGGCTAATTTCCAATATTGACTGGGATAAACTCGGTAATAATTAAAGGAAGGAGTGTTTTATAGAATTCTTCGGAAATATTCTGGTGGCGCTGTGGTAGTACCCTTGTCTCTGAGTCAGGCGATCTGAGATAGAGGAGCAGGGCAGAGGGTGCGAAACAGAGGGTGCGAAACAGTGTGGCACAAACAAACGGGCAGAAACAGAGGGTGCGAAACAGAGGGTGCGAAACAGTGTGGCACAAACAAACAGGCAGAAACAGAGGGTGCAAAACAGAGGGTGAGAAACAGAAAGTATGAAACAGAGGGGCGAAACAGAGGGGGAGAAACAGAAATACAGAAACAGAGGGACAGAAACAGAGGGGCAGGAACAGAGAGGTGGAAACAGAGTGTGAGGAACAGAGGCCATGATCACACTGAATGGTGGAGCAGGCTGCAAGGGCCGAATGGCCTACTCCTGCTCCTAGTTTTCTATCTGGGTTCAAGTGCTACCTGCTCTGGAGGTGTGTCACAACATGCCCAGCTCATTGTTTCGAATCAATACATGAAGAGTTGATGACTGAAAATCTACCCAAAGAAAACACCAATTGCAAGTAGGTGCTACCTGGGAACTTCCTTTCCAATAGCTGGAAAGGTCCTGTTCTCAACTCTAAATACTGGTCATTTGAGTAATAATTAAATATTCATAGTGTAGCGTAGTCCAACAAAAGATATTCAAAACATGTACAGAAAGAGAGCCAGGCATAAAATGCAAATCACCATGATTGAAAAGTATAGTGAGAGCCACATGGATCTCATTGACTATGTTAACCTGGGCCAATCAGGGAGCCCTGGCTGAAAGATCTAAACAGGAGATTCAGAGTGTCTCCTCAGCCTAGGGGCTGGCCAGCCAGCGGGCCAGCGGGCCAGCGCCCATGTAAATAAAGGGCCCTGGCCTCTGTGCAGTTATTTCACAAAGACTATTTGATCCATTTGGACATCTCTTATCCCACTCTCATGTTAGATTTCTCGTTCCATGTTGACTCCATTGCCTATTTGTGCCTCTGTAACACTGTTCATCCCCACCTCTGCGTTTTATTACCTCTATTCTTTCATGAGTCACTGAGCAGGGTCAATATTCATTGTTGAGCCCTGACTGCCCTTGAGCTGAGTGCTTGGTCAGGCCCATCACCCACGGGGGCCTACTTTCATTGTTTGTCACCTTCAGACTCAGTTACTTTGTGAACACAGGGACTGTGCCAATGTCTTATCTTTTGCTCAGGGTGAATCTGCTATGGCCCAGTGAATGGCACCTCTCCCCTTCAGGTAAGAGTCCTCCTCCGAGACCTGGGTGCATAATTCAGTTGAAGCTCTTATTGCAGTTCTGAGGGGGCACCACGATGTTGTTTCACAAAAGATGTTAAGCTGAGACTCCCTCTGTCCTCTCACGTGATGCAAATGATATCGTTTCGAAGGAGAGCAGCGGGATGATATCCTCGATAATACGCGTCCCACGATCTGCAACTCAAGAACAGATTATCTGCTCCTTCTCACGGGGCTATTTCTCCGAGCTTGCCAGTGACTGTTGTGGTTCCGATACTACAAGCAGTTCGAAAATACTTCATTCACTGTAAAGCACTTTTGTGACATTCTGAGTTCAGGAAGTGCCTCTAAAATGCAATTACTATCTTCTTTTTAACATTTAATTCACTTTTTATCAAAGCAGATTGTCTGCTACAGATTCTATTGGCTGAAAAAGCCATGGAAGCAGATTAAATGGGAGTTTTCAATGAGATTTTTGGTAAATACTTGACAGGGAAATTTACAGAGGGACGAGGAAAGGGCAGGCTATGAGGGTGGGTGAGACTAATTGGATACCTGTTTCAAAGAGCTGGCACAGGCTCAGTGGGCTGAATGGTCTCCTTCCATACTACAGTCAGCCCATGTTTAAAGGTGGCACAGTGGCTCAGTGGTTAGCACTGCTGCCTTAAAGCACCAGGGACCTGGGTTTGATTCCAGCCTCAGGTGACTGTGGGGTTTGCACGTTCTCCCCGTATTTGCATGGGTTTCCTCCCACAGTCCAAAGATGTGCAGGTGAGGCTGGATTGGCCATTCGAAATTACCCCATAGTGTAAAGTGGAGGTGCCGGGGTTGGACAGGGGTGGACAAAGCCAGAAATCACACAACACCAGGTTATAGTCTGACAGGTTCATTTGAAATCACAAGCTTTCAGAGTGCTCACACACACTGCGCTCTCACACACACCGCTCTCTCACACACACACACCGCGCTCTCACACACACCGCGCTCTCACACACACTGCGCTCTCACACACACCGCTCTCTCACACACACCGCTCTCTCACACACACACACCGCTCTCTCACACACACCGCTCTCTCACACACAC
>JAHRHZ010000098.1:42196912-42208356 GCA_024137785.1 Ginglymostoma cirratum
CGTGTGTATATGTGAGAGAGAGAGAGAGTGTGTGCCTGTGTGTGTGTTTGTGCGCGTTTCAGAGAGAGAGAATATGTGTGCCTGTGTGTGTGTATGTATGTGCGCATGAGAGGGTGTGTGTTTCAGAGAGAGAGAATATGTGTGCCTGTGTGTGTGTGTGTATGTGCGCATGAGAGGGTGTGTGTTTCAGAGAGAGAGAATATGTGTGCCTGTGTGTGTGTGTATGTGCGCATGAGAGGGTGTGTGTTTCAGAGAGAGAGAATATGTGTGCCTGTGTGTGTGTGTGTATGTGCGCATGAGAGGGTGTGTGTTTCAGAGAGAGAGAATATGTGGGAGTGTGTGTCTGTGTTTGTGGGTGTGTGTGCCTGTGCGTGTGTGTGAGAGAGTGTGTGTGCCTAGAGGTGTGTGTGCGTGTGTATGTGCGCGCGCGTGAGAGAGAGAGTGGGTGTGTGTGTTTCAGAGAGAGAATATGTGGGAGTGTGTGCTTGTGTTTGTGTGTGTGTGCGTGTGAGAGAATGTGTGTGCCTAGAGGTGGGTGAGTGTGTGTGTGAGTGTGTGTGTGTGTGTGTGTGTGAGTGTGTGTGTGTGTGTGAGTGTGTGCGTGTGTGTGAGTCAGTGTGTGTGTCTATGTGTGTGTGTCTGTGTGTGTGTGTGCATGCGGGTGAGAGAGTGTGTGTGCCTAGAGGTGGGTGAGAGTGTGATTGTGTGAGAGAGTGTGTGTGTGTGTGTGTGTTTCAGAGAGAGAGAATATGTGGGACTGTGTGTCTGTGTTTGTGTGTGTGTGTGAGAGAATGTGTGTGCCTAGAGGTGAGTGAGTGTGTCTGTGTGACAGTGTGTGTGTCTGTATGTGTGAGTATGTGAGTGAGTGTGCGTGCGTGCGTGAGAGAGAGTGAGTGTGCATGTGAGACAGAGTGAGTGTGAGTGGGTGAGTGTATGTGTGTGTGTGTGTGAGAGAGAGATAGAGAGAGAATGCGCGTGTGTGTGTGGGTGTGTGTCTGAGAGTGTGGGTGTGTGTCTGAGAGTGTGGGGGTGTGTGTGTGGGTGTGTCTAGAGATGGGTGAGAGGGTGGGTGTGTGTCTGTGTGTGTGTCTAGGGGTGGGTGTGTGTGTGTGCGCGCGCGCTTGCGTGAGTGTGTGTGAGAGAGTGAGAGTGTGTTTGTGCATGTGAGTGAGAGAGAGAGAGTGTGTGTGTGTGAGAGAGTGTATGTGTGTCTGTGTGAGTGAGTGTGTGTGAGACAGAGTGTGTGTGTGTGCGTGTGAGTGAGAGACAGTGTGTGTGTGAGTGAGAGAGAGTGTGTGTCTGTGTGTGTGAGAGTGTGTATGTATGTGAGTGTGACAGAGAGTGTGTGCGAGAGAGTGTGTGTGTGAGTGAGAGAGTGTGTGTGTGCGTGTGAGTGAGAGAGAGTGTGTGTCTGTGTGTGTGAGTGTGTATGTATGTCAGTGTGACAGAGAGTGTGTGCGAGAGAGTGTGTGTGTGTGAGAGTGAGAGAGAGTGTGTGTCTGTGTGTGAGAGTGAGAGAGAGTGTGTGTCTGTGTATGTATGTGAGTGTGAGAGTGTGTGCGAGAGAGTGTGTGTGTGTGTGAGAGACAGTGTGTGTGTGTGTGTGTGCGAGAGTGTGTGTTTTTTTTCATTCTTTATTCATTCACAGGACGGGGGCATCATTGGTTAGGTCAGCACTTATTGCCCAGGGGGCAGTTCAGAGTCGACCACATTGCTGTGGGTCTGGAGTCACATGTAGGCCAGACCAGGTAAGGATGGCAGTTTCCTTCCCTAAAGGGCATTAGTGAGCCAGATGGGTTTTTCCAACAATCAGCAATGGAGTGGGGCAGCACGGTGGTTAGCACTGCTGCCTCACAGCGCCAGAGACCTGGGTTTGATTCCAGCCTCGGGCGACTGTCTGTGTGGAGTTTGCACATTCTCCCTGTGTCTGCGTGGGTTTCCTCCGGGTGCTCTGGTTTCCCCCACAGTCCAAAGATGTGCAGGTTAGGGTGGATTGGCCATGGGAAATTGCCCCATAGTGTTCAGGGATGTGTAGATTAGGTGGGTTGTAGGGGGATGTGTCTGGGTGGGATGCTCTGAGGTTCAGTGCGGACTTGTTGGGCCAAAGGGCCTGTTTCCACACTGTAGGGATTCTATCTATGATTCATGGTCATCATTAGATTCTTAATTCCAGATATTTATTGAATTCAAATTCCACCCTCTGCTGTGATGGGATTCGAACCCATGTCCCTAGAACATTATCTGGATCTCCAGATGACGAATCTGGTGATAATGCTACTAGGCCATTGCCTCCCCTGTGCGTGTGTGAGTCTGTCTGTGTGTGTGGAATTTAAATAAAAATCTGGAATTAAGAATCTAACAATGACAGTGAATCTATTGCTAATTGTCAGAAAAACCCATCTGGTTCACTAATGCCCTTTAGAGAAGGAAACTGCCATCCTTACCTGGTCTGGCCTACATGTGATTCCAGACCCACAGCAAGGTGGGTGACTCTGAACTGCCCCCTGGGCAATAAGTGCTGACCTAACCAATGATGCCCCCGTCCTGTGAATGAATAAAAAAAAGTGCCATCAAATTTCAAAGAGCCTTTGCCACAAAGAGCTGTTTATTTCACTGCAGCCAAATGGCTCAGAAAAACTAACAACCCTGTTTCAGACCAAGACCCCAGCCCCACACCGCCATTCCTAAAATCGATCCTTGTTGACCCTGGGCTATCTTTTTCACTATTTCTGAGGCAACATGGTCACATAGTCAGAAACGAGAAGCCAGGAAACAACTCCTCAAAAGACCTGGTTCCTAAAGGCTCCAACGTGAAATTGAGATTTCTACCCCACCCCCAGACGAAGCACATTTGGTGCCAGGCTGACATGAACGTTCCCCGTTGAGGGCTGTCTCTGTCTAGCCTTTGGCGAGGATTTGGGATGCACCCTGCCTGCTCTTAACCCCACATCTCGAAAATATCACGTGAAACTTTATCGAAAACCTTTAAAAACTTTAAATCATGGAGTCATCGAACACAACAGTAACTTGTGCCTGGGCCGACTCTCCGAATGAGCTGACCATTTCATCTCAGTCTCCTTGACTATTCCTCAGCCCTTTTCAGATCTCTCCAAATTCAGCTTTTCTGCTGAATATTGTTTAATTTTTAATTGGCGGCAAACTATTTTCAGTCAGACTCATCTGTGTCAGTGTTCTATACAAAAGGCCTTTCTATCCGTTGCTCACAGTCTGGCTGTTTCACACAAATATGGAGAGTTTGCAGCGGAATCAGTGAGTCCTGCTTCCCCCGGACACACGACAGATCAATCCTTCACCAGGTGTGAATCACAGGGGGCTGATACTTCACTGGGGCCTATTTCAGGTTGAGCTGATGATTGGAGGCTCAGTATTGGGTTGTAGGCACTCCCAGCACTTTACAGACAACACAAACTGTCCCCTTCCCCTTCCTCTTCCTCCCATTCTTCATTTTCCTCACTGCCTTCTCTTCCTATCCTCTACCCCATCCCTATTCTACCCTCCAATCTTTTCCTGCCTCTTTGCTCCCTCCTCCTGTCTTCCTCCTCCCCCTCACGCCCTTCCCCTTCTCTCCATTCCTCTCTGTCTCCCTCCCCCTTCCTCCTTCTTCCCTTCCCTCCAAGGGGTTGGGTGTGGGCCCATGAGATATGATGATTTTAATAGAATGAGGGAGCAGGCTTGGTGAGCTGAATGGCCTCCAGTGGAGTCGGTGGATCTTTATGTATTTCTCTGCTGTGTATAAACAGTGAAACATCGAAACTGGATCGTTCTGGAAAAGTTGTTTCTCAGCCACACCCTGCAGGTCTGTGTCAGTGAAGGTGTTAGCAGCGTGACATAACCTGAGGATTCACTGTGTATATCCTGCACTCACTTTAAGATTTTAAATTAATGTTGCCTGCAACTCAGAAATCTTCATTTCTATGTACTTAACAGAGGGGAGGTTAATCACGGCCTCTTGGTTCATCAGGAACCGGCCTTGTTGATATTTCTGCAGATTTCACTGTCTCTGAGCAGCTTGGTCTCCACAGGGTTCTGTGTATTTCAGTTCATCACAAGTTGGTGTCATTTAATATTCTCACTGCCCTAAGCATCAAGTGTTCCTGATCTTATGGACTTGTTACAAGACCCACCCTGAGAATGACATTGCATTTTCATTATAAGATGGTACTGATTCAGTGAGATCAATACTGGTCTGATCATCTTCCACTCCACTTTCCTGCCTTTTCCCCATAACCTCTTGATTCCCTTCCTGATTAAAAAATCTGTCTGTCTCAGCCTTGAATATACTCACGGACCCAGCCTCAACAACCCTCAGCGGTAAAGAATTCCACAGGTTCACTCCCCTCTTAGAGAAGACATTCCTCCTCATCTTTGTCCTAAATGGGTGACCCCTTACTCTGAGATGATACCCTATGGTCCTGGACTCTCCCACAAGGGGAAACAACCTGTCTGCATCTACTCTGTCAGGTCCATAAGGATTTTGTATGTTTCAATAAGATCACCCCTCCTTCTTCTAAATTCCAACAGGTTGAACGTCTCCCTCATAAGACAGTCCCTCCATACCCGGGATCAGCCTAGTGAACCTTCTCTGGAGTGCCTTCCAATGCCAGTCTATCTTTCCTTGGATAAGGGGCCCAGAACTGTTCACAGTATTCCACCTGTGGCCTGACTAGAGTCTTGGGTAGATTAGCAAAACTTCCTAACTTTATATTCCATTCCCTTTGAAACAAAGACCAAAATTCCATGCTGCCTCTTATACTGCATTAAGCTTCAAAGCTAGCTTTTTATGTTTCATGTACAAGGAGCTCGAAATCACTCTTCTCTGTACTTCCCTGCAGTCTCTGTCCATTTAAATAATATTTTGCTCCTCTGGTCTTCCTGCCAAAGTGCGGGACCTCATATTTCCCACATTCTATGCCATCTGACAAATCTTTGTCTCACTCTCATGGCCTGTCTCTGACACTCGGTAGATTCTTTGATCTCCTGCTTCATCCAAAAGCTGTGGGTCATGTCTGTTCTAAAGATCCAGCTCATGTGGCCTCAAACAGAGGTTTGATAGACACTGAGACCCTGTTTCCATTTGACCAAACCTAGAGGCAATGAGTTAAAAGACCAGCTAAATCCAGGGGGCGAGTTCCTATACCCAGAGAGTAGGGATGTGGGACCCATAACTACATGTGAGAGTTGGACAAGGTGTATCATGTCACGTGTTTAAGGAGAAACTGGATAAACAGGTGATGGAGAGAAAGATAAAAGGAGATGGTGACAGGATGAGATGAAAAATAGTACATGAAGAAGAAATGGGGAGGGAGTGTCCCTGAGGAGTGAAGGCTAGTACAGACACAGTGGGCTGAATGGCCTGCCTCCATGTGAGGCACAGTCCATCCTGCCAACCAACAAGCCTCCTCCTGGCCATGTGCAGACTGCATTGACAGTGAGTTTGGAGAGATCATGGATCAGGACCTGGGTGTCCTTGTGCACCAGTTGCTGAAGGTAAGCATGCAGGTGCAGCAGGCGGTAAAGAAGGTAAATGGTATGTTGGCCTTCACTGTGAGAGGTTTCGAGTACAGGAGCAGGGATGTGTTGTAGCAGTTATACAGGGCCTTGGTGAGGCTACATCTGGAATATTTGTGTACACTTTTGGTCTCCTTTTCTGAGGAATGATGCTCTTGCTCTCGAGGGAGTCCAGCGAAGGTTTACCAGGTTGATTCCGGGGATGGTGGGTCTGACGTATTAGGAGAGATTGACTGGGTTAGGGTTGTTCTTGCAAGGGTTCAGATGAATGAGGGGAAATCTCATAGAGACTTATAAAATTCTAACAGGACCAACAGAGTAGATGCAGGGAGGATGTTCCCGATGGTGAGTGTGTCCAAAACCAGATATCACAGTATGAGAGTTCGGGGTAGATCTTTAAGGAAGAAGGTGAGAAGATATTTCTTCACCCAATGAGTGGTGAGCCTGTGGAATTCATTACCACAGGAAGGAGTTGATGCCAAAACATTGAATGTATTCAAGAGCTGGCTAGATATAGCACTTGGGGCTAATGGGATCAAAGGTTATGGGGAGAAAGCAGGATTAGGCTACTGAGTTGGACAATCAGCCGTGATCTTGAAGAATGGCGAAGCAGGCTTGAAGGGCCAAATGGCCTCCTCCTGCACCTATCTTCTATGTTTCACTGGCCGGGAGAGGGTGGGACTAATTGGGATCTCACCCCTGGTCAAAGAAGTGGCAGTGTTGGTTTGGCGGGGATGGGCTGGTGCTGGTGGTGAGGGGGTGAGGGGGTTGGTGGGAGGTGGGTGTGGGTGTGGTGACAGAATCTTCAGGCACTTCGTTGGTCACCTTCAGCCTCAGCCGTGATGGAGGTTCCCAACAGCAGAGGGTCAGCATTCACTAAGTGATCCTAGTCCGGGGCAGGGAGGGGCAGCAGAGGGGGTGCACACAGGGTCCAAGACAAGTGCAGGGGCCTGACTCTCAGGGGCTCCCTCCCTCCACTCCCAGTGCTGAAACCTAGGCCTCACACATAATGGGCTTGACATTGAAGAACCCTCTGAGGGGATCATCGAATAAACCCAACAGGATAACGCAAAGAGCCTCCATTCAATTCCAGCACAATCACTAAATTCAAGTGGGTTTGAGATATTTGGTGTTGATTGACTTATTTATGAGCCTCATTGAAATCCTGCATTGACAGATAGGAATCCCACATTAGCCTTTCATGTTGTGTGTGTGCCTTCCCTTTATTCTTGGTAGTGTGGACGAGCAGAGAGATCTCGGTGTCCATGTGCATAGATCCCTGAAAGTTGCCACCCAGGTTGATAGGGTTGTTAAGGAGGCGTACGGTGTGTTAGGTTTTATTGGTAGAGGGTTTGAGTTTCGGAGCCGTGAGGTCATGTTGCAGCTGTACAAAACTCTGGTGCGGCCGCACTTGGAGTATTGCGTACAGTTCTGGTCGCCGCATTATAAGAAGGATGCGGAAGCATTGGAAAGGGTGCAGAGGAGATTTACCAGGATGTTGCCTGGTATGGAGGGAAGGTCTTATGAGGAAAGGCTGAGGGACTTGAGGTTGTTTTCGTTAGAGAGAAGAAGGTTAAGAGGTGACTTAATAGAGACATACAAGATGATCAGAGGATTAGATGGGGGGTCAGTGAGAGCCTTTTTCCTCGGATGGTGATGGCTAGCACGAGGGGACATAGCTTTAAATTGAGGGGTGATAGATATAGGACAGATGTCAGAGGTCGATTCTTTACTCAGAGAGTAGTAAGGGCATGGAATGCCCTGCGTGCAACAGTAGTAGACTCGCCTACCTTAAGGGCATTTAAATGGTTGTTGGATAAACATATGGATGATAATGGAATAGTGTAGGTTAGATGGGCTTCAGATTGGTTTCACAGGTGGGCGCAACATCGAGGGCCGAAGGGCCTGTACTGCGCTGTAATGTTCTATGTTCTATGTTCTAAGAGAGTGCTGAGTGGATACAATGCTCTGACTCTGCCTGATAGTTAATCTGCGGGGGGCTTACAAGCTGCCCAAACAACAAACCTGCAGACTTCTTGAATGTTTTCTTCATATCTTGTTACATGTTTTCCATAAACTAACCCACAGAGTTAATCCTTGATCAGCAGTTGATGACTAGACCCTTAGCACAGAATGGGGCTGTTTGGCCCACCTTGCCTACACTGGCTTTTCTCATGAGCATTGACATGACACCTTCCTCCTGCCTGATTTAATTGAGGGAAGATTTCCCCATCGGTGTGAGACAAACAGGGGGCCTCTCCCATGACAAAGTGAGCCCTCGTCAGGTCCCCCACCTCAGCCCACAGTGGATCCTCTCTCACAGAGCAGTGCAGTGGTTGCGAGGGTAAACTGTTACGGGGAGAGAGGTGGTAAGGATAGTGCAAGAGATTTGATACCAAGAAAGAAGGTTCAATCTTCAAAAGGACAATTCCTGACAAAGGCGCATCTTCACCCACTCCATGTGCTGCCTTGATCATAACCATAGTAACTGTGTGAGAGACCGTATTTGTGCTGTGTGTGCCCAGATGTGTCAATCTGTGTCCTGATGTTTTCTTTTATTTTAATGCACTACCCAGACCACCTTGGACAGCATGCAGGTATCCTTCAACAGGATGTGTTTGCGATCTCCCTGCTTTTAGATGTGGTCTTTGCTTTAAGGCACTCCCCTGGCTACCTGCTATTGTTCCTGTTTTGTAAGTTTTTTTTTAAACTCATTTACAATTGGAATAATCCAGGAAAACATGGGGACAATTGGGAAAAAAAACGCTGACAGATTCAGATCTCCCCATGGCCAGATTATTTGTGGCTGTCTGAGAAATGATACTCCTTAAGAAAATCTCTTTGTAAACCTCTGCATTTTTGCATTTCGATGTTTGCTATCTTCCAATTACAAGCTCAGTTTAAACACAATGCAAAGAAACAACTGATTGGAAGTGGATCCAACCAGACAGTGTATGAATTCCAAACAATTTCTAACAGTTTGGACTTTCCCTGAAAACTTGCAAAAGAGAAAAATGCAGAGACAGAGAGCTGATGCTTGTTCTGTGTTACAGAGGCTGGGCCAGCGACAGAGAATGATTGCTTAGTGCTCTGGAACATTTCAAACAGCAAGCACAGGGAGTTCTTGTTTAAATCCTCTGTGTTTAATGCATCGGAAACTGGTTTCCCTACTCCCCCTGTAGCCACATTGACTGCTCTCTGGCTACGCACTGATACCTGAGCAGGACATTCACCACCCTCTCTCTGGTCTGCTGCCAGATTGGCTGCTTTTCATCAGGATTAGAAAGAAACCCTAATTTCTTGATCAGGACCAGCCTGTAAATTTTACCGTGGGATCAGTGAATCAAGCAACATCGGTTTTTCCAATTCCTCCATTATTTCCATTCCAGATTTGATCGTTTCCATTCTCTTTGTTGCTGTTGTCAGTGGGAGGGATGTGTGATTAATCTCAGCATTCGTTCTACCGTTAACAACCTATCACACTCACTGAGCGCCTGATTATGGGATGTATCAGTTCGACCTTGTGTTATGGGTTATTAATTCTAATGAGACACATTGCAGAAGTTTTCAATCACCTGACTTCCCATCATTCGCTGCTACATCCCCAGGCTCTTCATTATTCGTCAACTACAGGGGATCCATGGCCAATCAGAAAGTGATCTGAGTCTCTACCAGCTGATTGGATGATACTTTGCTGTCAGTTGATCCTTTTTCCAAATGTCTGAGATTTTTCAAATTGCAGAGTAGTTTGTGTGCAGAAGGAGGTCATAGCAAGCCCTACCACTGCTCAGCTGGAGCCTTACCCCTTACTTCACCCTGTAACCCAGCCCAATTTTGAATTTCAGATCATGGTTGAACTGCCTTCCCCCCCCCCCTCGCCCCCTCCAATCCTCTCAGGCAGTACATTCCACATCCCAACCACTCACTGCATCAATACAGATTCTTCTGGTACCTCCATTGCTCCTTCAGCTAATCACCTTCAATCTCTGCTCCCTGATTCTCAATCCCTTCACCAACGAAAACACTTTCTGTCTATTGACTCTGCCCTGACCCCTCCTGATTCTGAATACCTCTCAATCCTCTAGGACACCCGGATCCCTCTGCAGCCTCTCACCGCTCAGATGATGTGTTCCTTTTTTATTCTTCTTGTTAAGACAGACAATCCCACAATTTCCCACATTGTACTCCATTTGCCAGTTCTTCGTCCACTGGCTTCACCAATCCGTTTGTAATTTGTAATCTTCACAACTCACCCTCTGACGTAGCTTTGTGTCATTCACACATGTAATAACCATATCTTCAGTTTCCTTTATCCAAGTCATTTTGGTAAATTATAAAATGCTGCCTGCCCAGCTCTGCTTCCGGTGGCACACCATTCACCAACCTGAACTCACTTCCTGTTCCCTGTTAGCCAGCCAATCAGCTCTCCAGGCCAATATGATAATATTAACTGCACACAACAGACAGAACCATTAAAACCAACTTCAAAAATAATCAAACAGCTCATCATTTGGCCCATCCATCTCTTTCGCTTTGATTATCGTGAGCTGATTTCTAGACCAAACTCTGATCTCCACACTCCGGGTCTCCCTTTGGGTTTAGTACTGAGTGATCACTGCCTCATTGTTATTTCACAGTCACAGAATGCTCTCTTTCTTACGAAAGCAATCCCAGAATCTTTGTAATTCTGTCGTTATGGAGCATATGGTCTCACCCTGATATTCCTAATCCCCCTGAGGCCCAACCTAAATCAGCTTCAGCAACAGAAGTGTCCCAGCTGAGGAGAGGCCTCTGTGACCATTCTAACAATGAACGAGGCATTGCTCAATCTCCTCCTTGTCAATTTGGATTCTAGACTTTTTGAAGATGGAAAGTCGATCTGGAAATTAGGGTACAAGAGAAAGTTCCTGTGGGGATTGGACACAGGCCCCTGCTATGCACCATCCTTGCTCTCTCAAACAGCATGCTGCTTAATAAGAAGCCTGCAGACACCTCAGTTGTCTCTCAGTTTACTAACTACACTGTAGGGCTGTCATACATCAAAGAGTGAACAATTTGCCTGCCTTTAGCCAGCAATCTTCCTCGAGTACAACACCTGATTGTTGATAGACAGGGAAGTGATGGAATTCCATTGTCTCATGTCTGTTAAACATAAACCCAAGTAACTGAGAAACACAGAAGCTGAGATCAATACAAGTTGCTATTCATAATTGTCAGACAGAAAATATAGTCCCAGATTAAATCGAACATTAAATTACTTTCATTTTGAATTGAATCAGGCGCAGCTTCTTTCTTTCATAACATTCTGATGCATCTGCTGTTTTGTGTGTCTCTGCTGATGTTATACAAAGCGTGTGGAGACTGTCTGTCTGGGCCCCGAATTTACGTGGCGCTGAGCTGCCCGATTAACTCAGGAGTTTGTTATAACGGGGATGGGAATCTGGCCTCAGCTGCCTGGCACATGGGGCCAGCCCTAACCTCGTGGACTTCTGGCCCTCAGTGTGAACGGTGGGGAGATTGCATCGCTGTAGTGCCTGGTTGCCTGCGTATTAATCATCACCTCCTGACCCTATGCCTGGATGTGCCTGTGCCTCAATCAGAGTGAATTAAAACATCCATTTACCGATTTCACTTCAGGGAGCATTGTGGGGGTGAAAGGATTTTAGTTGCAGACCCTGCAGTGTCAAATGGAATCTGAGAAAGCAGAGGGTCAGGGGTTTGCTGCTATGATTTCTGGGCCTGGCCCAGCTGCCTATAAACATCTCCAGGCAATGCGCTGTGGAGGGGTTCATCTCTGCCAACTCTCTGCCCCTCTTCCCTGGTTACATTTGTGCCCGGGGTGTCCTTGGACAGGGAGCATGTGGTGTCCACTGATACTATTGATGTCTTTAGAGAGAGGTACGCACCGTGGGGGG
>JAHRHZ010000098.1:42212148-42225412 GCA_024137785.1 Ginglymostoma cirratum
TGGTGAGGGTGGGGGTGGTTAGCAGGGTGGTGGGGGTTGGGGTGGGGGTTGGGGTGGGGGTGGGGGTGTCGGTTAGCAGTGCAAGATATTCGAATCGCTTGTTTCAGATTGAGCTTTCCCCCGGGCAGGAGGCCTGACCGTAGGCCTGTCCTCAGGTGACTGGAGGAGGAACTGGGAAAGGGTAGTAAATGATTGCCATTGTCAGTGACCCCCACATCCCGTGAGTGAATAACAAGAAAAGGAATTATTCTCACGATGCATTGGGTTTTGGAGTGAAGGGAAAATATTCTCTTAGTCAGGTGACCTCTCTGAAACACTAATGAGATATTAACCAATCAGTTTGATGATCTTGGGTCATGGCAACAAGGACAATCTTGTCTTAGAGCCCTGTGCAAATTCCTTAGATAGTTTTCGAAGGACAAGGCCTCTGTGTAACCTGTCCCTCCAACCTGTCCCTCTGACAGTGCACAGCAGCCTAGACTTTAGCTTCCACCTTTCCAAGTGGGATTGACCCCGAGGTGAGAGGGTGGGGCAATAATACCAGGATTGAGAAACCTGACCCAGAGAGGCCAGAGAATTGAGGGTGGTTGGCCTTAGAGCAGAAGTGGAGCTTTCATAGAGGTGTCAAAATGAGAAAGGGTTTTTCTGGAATAAATAACTAAAAAGAGGAACTGGAAAGTTGACATTTTGGGTCAGGACCCTTCTTCTGAAGAATATTTGGAGCTCAGTGTTTCCTGCCCCAGCTGGTTCCTGTGTTCACAGCTCGGCCAGCTGGAAGCTGATGGTTACGGTCATTTCTTCAATGTTCATGTTAATATCGGTAACAAAGGCATGTTCTGATTCAATTAAACTGTGGAATGAGCCCACTGTGAACTTGTGATGGAAAACTTAGGAAACTCTTCTTGAGGTAGGAAGCTGGAAGGATGGGAGAATGAGTCAGAGAGTGGTGATTGGGAGACAGTGGTGGTCTGCAGGGTCTGGGGGTCCAGTCAGAATGATACAAAGGCCATATTTCAACACTTACCCCAAATGAAGTCTGACTGTAACCTACAGGGAGTGGTTAATATCATCTAGAAGGACAAGGACAGCAGATACATGGGAACAAGTTCCCCTCCAAGTCACTCACCATCCTGACGTGGAAATATATCACTGTTCCTTCACTGTCGCTGGGGCAAAATTCTGGAATTCCCTCCCAAAGGGCATTGTGGGTCAACCCACAGCATATGGACTACAGCGGTTCAAGAAGGCAGCTCCCCCCCACCTTCCCCATGTCCATTATATTAAACACCAGTGTTAGAAAGTTGCTGCAACAGAGTCCAGGCACATACTTTTCTAGTTAGAGTTTTATTTCAACTTTCACATCACAGGACCCCCATCACATTGTGACCCATTCTTGAAATTTACAAACCCAGTTCCAATACAATATTACTTAATTCACATATAACCATGACCTATTCCCTGGTTCCACTCCAGATATCCCGATCAGACGCAACTACATGATATCAGTTAGCATGGGCATTAACCGCTAGCCTGGCCACATCCTGGGAAGAAGCAGTTCCTCATCCCCACTGGTGAATAATTGCTCTCTTATTTAGGCAGGCGATCGCCGAGTGGTATTATTGCGAGACTAAACAGTCTGGAATTAACAATTTACTGATCACAATGAATCCATTGCTGATTGTCGGAAAAACCCATCTGGTTCACTAATGTCCTTCAGGGGAGGAAATCTGCCACCCACACCTGATCTGGCCTACATGTGACTCCAGACCCACAGCAATGTGGTGGACTCTCACTTGCCCTCTGAAATGGCCTAGCAAGCCACTCAGTTGTACCAATTGCTACAAAGACTCAATGAAATGAAACCAGACGGATCACCTGCATCGACCGAGGCACTGGAAAAGACAACGGCAGAAACAGCCCTGTCGACCCTGCAAAGCCCTCCTCACTAACATCTGGGGGCTAGTGCCAACGTTGGGAGAGCTGTCTCACAGACTAGTCAAGCAACAGCCTGACAAGTCATACTCTCAGAATCAGACCTTACAGACAACGTCCCTGACAACACCATCACCATCCCTGGATATGTCCTGTCTCACCGGCAGGAGAGACCCAGCAGAGGGGGCGGCACAGTGGGATACAGTCGGGAGGGAGTTGCTCTGGGAATCCTCAACATTGACTCTGGACCCCATGAAGTCTCATGGCTTCAGGTTAAACGTGGGCAAGAAAACCTCCTGCTGATTACCACATACTGTCCTCCCTCAGCTGATAAATCAGTCTCTCCTCCATGTTGAATAACATTTAGAGGGAGTACTGAGGATGGTAAGGGCACAAAATGTACTCTGGGTGGGGGATTTCAATGCCCACCATCAAAAGTGGCCCGGCAGCAGTAATACTGATCGAGCTGGTCGGGTCCTACAGGACAGAACTGCTAGACTGGGTCTGCGGCAGGTGGTGAGGGAACCAACAAGAGGGAAAAACATACTTGACCTCATCCTTACCAATCTGCCAGCTGCAGATGTATCTGTCGATGACAGTATCAGTAAGAGTGACCATCGCTCAGTCCTTGTGGAGACGAAGTCCCGCCTTCACATCGAGAACAGCCTCAATCGTGTGGTGTGGCACTATCACTGTGCTAAATGGAGAATTTAGCAGGTCGCTTTTAGTGAACAGCAAGAGATGGCAGGGATGCACCTTGAAATGGACAATTCGCACAAATCTAGCAACTCAGGACTGGGCATCCATGAGGCGCTGTGGGCCATCAACAGCAGCAGGATTGTACTCCAACACAATCCGTAACCTCATGGCCCGGCATATCCCCCAATCAACCATCACCATCAAGCCAGGGATCAACCCTGGTTCAACAGAGAGTGCAGGAAGCCATGCCAGGAGCAGCACCAGGCATACCTGAAGATGAAATATCAACCTGGTGAAGCCAACAAACTGGACTACTTGCATACCAAACAGCGAAAGAAGCAAGTGATAGACAGAGCTAAGTGATCCCACAACCAACAGATCAGATCTAAGCTCTGCTGTCCTGCCACATCCAGTTGTGAATGGTGGTGGACAATTAAACAACTCACTGGAGGAAGAGGCTCCACAAATATTCCCATCCTCAATGATGGAAGAGCCCAGCACATCAGTGCAAAAGATAAGGCTGAAGCATTCACAACAATCTTCAGCCAGAAGTGCCCAGTGGATGATCCATCTCGGCCTCCTCCAGTGGTCCCCAGCATCACAGATACCAGTCTGCAGCCAATTCGATTCACTCCACGTGATATCAAGAAACGGTTGGAGACACTGGATACTGCAAAGGCTATGGGCCCTGATGACATTCCAGCAATAGTACTGAGGACTTGTGCTCCAGAGCTTGCCGCTCCCTTAGCCAAGCTGTTCCTGTACAGTTACAACACTGGCATCTACCCAACAATGTGGAAAATTGCCCAAGTATGTCCTGTACATAAAAAGCAGGACAAATCTAACCCGGCCACTTACCGCCCCATCAGTCTCCTCTCGATCATCAGTAAAGTGATGGATGGTGTCAGTAACAGCGCTATCAAGCAGCACCTGCTCAGCAATAACCTGCTCAGTGACGCCCAGTTTGGGTTCTGCCAGGGCCACTCAGCTCCTGATCTCATTCCAGCCTTGGTGCAAACATGGACAAAAGAACTGAATTCCAGAGGTGAGGTGAGCGTGACAGCCCTTGACATCAAGGCTACATTCAACCAAGTGTGGCATCAAGGAGCCCAGAGAAGCTGGAATCAATGGGTATCAGGGGCAAACTCTCCGGTGGTTGGAGTCCTACCTGACACATAGGAAGATGGTCGTGGTTGTTGGAGGTCAGTCATCTCAGCTCCAGAACATCTCTGCAGGAGATCCTCAGGGTAGTGTCCTCAGCCCAACCATCTTCAGCTGCTTCATCAATGACCTTCCCTCCATCATAAGGTTAAAAGTGGGGATGTTCGCCGATGATTGCACAAAGTTCAGCACGATTCGTGAATCCTCAGCTCCTGAAGCAGTCTGTGTTCAAATGCAGCAAGATCTGGACAATATCCAGGTTTGGGCTGACAAGTAGTGAGTAACATTCACACCACACAAATGCCAAGCTGTGAATATCACCAGAAGTGACTATCCAACCACCGTCCCTTGACATTCAATGGTGTTACCATCACTGAATCCCCCACTATCAACATCCTGGGGGTAATCATTGACCGAAAACTCAACTGGACTCACCATATTAACACAGAGGCTACAAGAGCAGGCAAGAAGCTGGGAAATATTGCAGCGAGTAACTCGCCTCCTGACTCCCCAAAGCCTGCCTACCATCTCCCAGGCAATAGTCAGGAGTGTGATGGAATACTCCCCACTTGCCTGGATGGGTGCAGCCCCAACAACACTCAAGAAGCTTAACACCATCCAGGACAAAGCAGCCGCTTGACTGGCATCACATCCACAAGCATCCACTCCCTCCACCACTGATGCTGAGTAGCAGCAGTGTGTACCATCTACAAGATGCACTGCAGAAATTCACCAAAGATCCTCAGACAGCACCTTCCAAACCCACGACCATTTCCATCTAGAAGGACAAGGGACAGCAGATACATGGGAACACCACCCCCTGCAAGTTCCCCTCCAAGCATCTCACCATCCTGACTTGGAAATATATCACCGTTCCTTCACTGTCGCTGGGTCAAAATCCTGGAATTCCCTCCCAAAGGGCACTTTGGGTCAACCCACAGCACATTGACTGCAGCAGTTCAAGAAAGCAGCCCTCCCCCACCTTCTCAAGGGGCAACTAGGGCTGGGCAATAAATGCTGGGCTCAGCCAGCGACGCCCACATCCCACAAATGAATAGAAAAAAAATTATACATCCAGTTCCAATTCAATTATCCTTTAATTAACATACAACTATGACCTATTCCCTGGTTCCACTCCAGATATCCCTATCAGACCCAATTACATGATATCAGTTAGGATGGGTATTATCCACTAACCTGGCCACAGCCTGGGACAAAGCAGTTCTTCATCCCCACTGGTGAATAATTGCTCTCATTGTCCTGTTCACTGACTCGTGTGTGGTCACTGGCCCATAGCGTCTGAGAGTCAGCGGAGAAATGAGCTTTTGCTATCCCAGGAGAGTTTGGGAATCTGTCCATGTCAGGAAATCGAGGAGCATGTTTGATCTGTTTGGACTGAAGCTGTCTTGCTCCAAGCATCTAAGAATATATCATCTTTGATGTTATCTGCTCATTGGCTAATTGTGTACAAAACAGAACTGAGCATCAAACCTGCACTGTGTACACACTCGGAAATAGTATGTGAAATCTATTATCACCAAGTAAATGAGTGACACACAATAAACTGGGTTGACTTAATCCTCCTCCAACCAATGGTCTTCATTTTAACACGGATTTTTGCTGACATACTGCATTAGCTTCGACATGGCCTCAGCAGTGTACCTGGATTGATTCAGGTGACTGTGCCTGTTAAAATGATAAATGCAGACTCCAAGTGGCCTCTCTGTGCTGTGGATGATCTACGACAGTGGGTGAGTGAGGTGACAGCACTGTATAGCTCAGGGCCCAGCTTTTCTTTTGGTTCTGCTTTCAGGCAATGAAAGTCCTTCTGGGAGCAGATCGGTGATCTCGGAATATATCCATCCCCTTCAGTCATCCGGTGGGAAGTCAGAGCTCCTGTCTGCCAAGCCAACATTCCCACCTAGATCTACTCCAGGCAGCCCAAGGCAGCAACAGCTCTCTGAGGTCAGTCCACTTTTTGTCACTTGATCTTGGCAGTGTTTAGGCAATCGAATGGAAGATCAGGTTCAGGGTAATGTGTTAAACCATCTCACACAGTGATCACACTCATTCTCCTGGAGGTGTCACATGAAACTCCTGGTCATCAGTGCAGTCCTACAGGATCCTGATTCAGTGAGATCCTCTCGGCGCTACAGGATCCCGGTTCAGTGAGATCCACTCAGCGCTACAGAATCCTGGTTCAGTGAGATCCACTCAGCGCTACAGGATCCTGGTTCAGTGAGATCCAAACAGTGCTACGGGATCCCAGTTTTATGGGATCCCAGTTCACAAGGACATGTGTGTTGCAATTGGATTTGGAAAGTTTTATTTGCCAATGTTTCATTCTGAACTGTTCATTTCTCCTCTAAGTCAGTGCAAATCATTTCAATTTCAGTTCATTGTGCATTTGTTTCGAGTGCGTCACTCATTGTTAACACTGACTGAAATGAATCGTAAGGGGAAGCAATACGATGAAAGAAAATGAACTTACCACAGAGATGTGCTTTTATCTAATGCTAAAATATATTCTGATGTACTAAAAACATCTTTAATGAGTCCATCCTAGAGTATTCTCATTGACACATTCCACTCAAGTTTAATGCTCTTATCAAAAAGCACAAAGACACATTAAGGAATTGTTTTACACTCCATCTGAGCGATTGTTAACCTTTTCCCCTGCATACATCTGAGAGAAAGAGGGACAAAACTTCAACTCTCTCTTTACCATAGCCATGATTCTTTGAGAGCAGATTTCATCGAAAAGCATCTGCTCATCAAATATGTGGACTGCTGGCTTCCCTGGTCTCTGTCTGGTTAAAGTATCAGTGTGAAATCACCTGTGCCAGCGAAGAAATCCAGAAAGAACCATTCTCTCAACTCCAGCTATAGCGAGAATGTTTTGTGACTGGAGGATCTACTGGAAAGGTCATTCAGCTGTTAGTGAGCTGCAGCTTCTAGAACACGTTGAGAGGGAGCTTTGAGCAGTGCTGATAATGTCTGTCTCTCTTATTGATATACTGACATTATGAGAATTGCTTGGGGGATCAGCAAAGAAACAAGAGCCATCTGATTGATGTGACAATTAGAGATTGCATCACTGAACTTTTCAATATTAGACTTTGAAGAAAAATTATTTGATCCAAAATAAGAATCTCTAAAGTAAATGCCCTCAACATGATGGCTGAGACTCACTTAATTTACCTTCCAAACCCATGACCACTTCCATCTAGAAGGACAAGGACAGCAGATACATGGGAACACCACCCTGTGCAAGTTCCCTTTCAAGCCACTCACCTTCCTGACTTGGAAATATATCACCAAAAGAACTGCGGATGCTGTGAATCAGGAACAAAAGCAGAAGTTGCTGGAAAAGCTCAGCAGGTCAGGCAGCATCAGTGGAGAGAAAAATCAGAGTTAACGTTTCGGGTCCAATGACCCTTCCTCAGACCTTAAGAAGGGGTCCCGGACCCAAAACATTAACCCATTTTTCTCTCCACAGATGCTGCCAGACCTCCTGAGCTTTTCCAGCAACTTCTGTTTTTGTTCTGGAAATATATCATTGTTCCTTCACTGTCACTGGGTCAAAATCCTGGAATTCCCTCCCTAAGGACATTGTGGGTCAATCCACAGCACATGGGCTACAGCAGTTCATGAAGGCAGCTCACCACTACCTTCTCAAGGGGCAGCTAGGGACGGGCAATAAATGCTGAGCCCAGCCAGCGACACCCACATCCTGGAAGCTCATTGTACTGTGTGCCATGTCCTCAATTTATGAGTCAAGCACAGAGTGACAGTTGAATCCACTCTTCCCCTGTGCCTTGTGCACCAGGCATTTCTGTGGGGGGTTTGTATGGGATGAGAGCAGTGCTGGGGTGTGGGTGTGCTGTTAGTGAGTTACAGATTGGGATTACAGGCAGGACTAGGTGTTCTGCTGGGCCGCTGGGAATTGGGATAGGGAGAGGCAATAAATGGGGAAGAGAGGGGGTGTGGGCAAATGGAGGAAGAACCAGGCTGTGGTTTATGGATGGGGCGGTGGTGAAAAGTGGATGTTGGGGGATGGAGAGTGGAAGTAGAGAGTTGGGTGTGTTCTGGGGGTGAGGAGCCTGAGGGTTTGTATATTTGGTTGTCCTGCTGCCCAGTGAATATTTATCCCCCAACCAAAATAACTGACAGATTATATGGTTACTAATACATAGCTGTTCTTTGGGAGTTTGCTGTGTGCCAAATGGTTGCTACATTTCCCATAACAGCTGAGACAGTATTCCACTGACTGTGAAGCTTTTTGACATCGTTAAGGTACACTGGAGCTAGTCTTACAAATCCAGGGTCTTCTTTTATCACAACCTTCCTGCTCCAACATCCTCCCTCCATCACTGCTCCTCCAGATGTGGAGTAGGCTCCCTGGTCTGGGTTACAGCGATGATAAGGAAACCTCTTCTTTTTCGGAGCGGTGAACTCTCTGACTCTTTTTGGGGCAGTTCAGGTCAGGAATCTGCCCTCCGAGAGGGTGAGGGGCATCCAGGTTCAGTCAGGGCATTACATTCCTAAAGAGAAAGAGGTTGCAGGTCCACGAGGAAAGGTCAGGAGCATGGATCTGGGTAGCTCTGACAGAGAATTGGCTGGTCCATGATGGGTGAGTGGCCTTCATCAGTGTTGGAACCCATTCTGAAATCCCACATCTCGCCCTAAGGGTTTGAGTTTGCTGCTGTTACAAACCAAACCCTCAGTAAGTAAGTGAACGTTGTGTGCCAGTGCGGGGGATAATTGTTTGATAACTGTCCTCTGGATGGGTTTTATCTTAATAAGCAACAATCGGAGACAGAATAAGAGTCATATCTACTGCATTTTGAACAAAGTAACAGTAGTGCAATCGAGTGAGTGAACTCGCCGTCAAAAGCTGATATTCTCTTCCTTTATTGTGAGAAGTGACAATTGTCAGGCTGGTACAATGAGCAGAGATATTTAGAGAAATTCCCTAGATAACACAAAAACAAAGGGAAATGTGATGTGCAAATAAAGGAGAATTCTTAAAGTCCCCTGAGCAATGGCATTCTCAGAAACTGACAGCCTGAGCACCAGGACTCTGTTATAACTGAGCACAGCCCACAATCAGTGGGAAACTATTCAATTATCTCCATCAGCATTCACTGGATTCCTTCTGGCTGTTTCACCTTCATTTATCTGTCAATTCAGATCATGTTATAGAATTTAAATCACTGTCAATGATGACTTACAGATTTATACCTGTAACCAACATCATCAAAACAGATTTCCAAATACAGCAAAAAACTGCAGATCTGAAACAAACAAAAGCAGAAATTGCTGGAAAAGCTCAGCAGGTCTGGCACATCTGTGGAGAGAAATCAGAGTAAACGATGCAAGTCCAATGACCCTTCTTCAGAACTGAACTCTGCTTTTTCTCCACAGATGGTGCCAGACCTGCTGAGCTTTTCCAGCAATTTCTGTTTTTGTTTGTTTTAAAAATTAATTCAAAGGACGTGGGTGCCATTGGCTGGGCCCAGCATTTATTGCCTACCCCTAGTTGCCCCTTGAGAAGGTGGGGGTGAGCTGCCTTCTTGAACTGCTGCAGTCCACGTGCTGTAGATTGACCCATAATGTCCTTAGGGAGGAAATTCCAGGATTTTGAACCAGCGACAGTGAAGGGATGACGATGTATTTCCAAGTTGGGATGGTGAGTGGCTTAGAGGGGAACTTGCAGGGGGTGGTGTTCCCATGTATCTGCTTCCCTTCTCTTTCTAGATAGGAATGGTCACTATTGGATGTTTGTGAAAAAAATACCATTGCAATAAAGATTTTATTGTTTTAAATGGCCTTCGAGGGGATTGATTAGATTTCTGGTTTGTTTTGTGATTACAGATGGATGTTGAAGCAGACAATTCTGATCCCAAAAGGAGGTACACAGGGAAGGTGCACCTGTGTGTTGCTCGGTACAGGTGAGCTGCTCACTTGTCAGTTCAACATGTGGTTAGTAAAGACAGTCCATGGATTGACACGTTCCTCCAGAGCACCCGGCTTCCAGCAAATGGCTCATTTAACACCAATTTACTCTCATGCCAAGTGACTGTGAAATCAGAATAAAACAATATAAGGCAGATGCTGGAAATCTAGAGCAAAAACAAAAATTACTGGAGAAACTCAGCAACTGTGGAGAGAGAAACAGAGTTAACATTTTGAGCCTGGTGTGACACTTCTTCAGAAATGGAGATTGCACTCTCCCAGTTCTGAAGAAGGGCCACTGGACCCAAAACGTTAACTCTGTTTCTCTCTCCACAGATGCTGCAGATCTGCTGAGTTTCTCCAGCACTTTTGGTGATTATGAAGCCAGTAGCTGCTTGAAGAGATGTCGAGGTGTCTCACCCAGAGGCACAGAGCTTGGAAGACACTGTGACTTCATGTCTGTCCAGAGATTTGTCAACTCTGTGACCCCTTTCCCACTGACAGAGTTTTATTGGAGTTCAATCTTCAGTGTGAAAAAGATTCAAGATCAGTAACTGTGAGGTTTCAATGTCCATTCCCCAACCACATCACCTCCTTTCTGCAGCTTGGCATCTCCATCATCTCAGTTTCCATGATGGTCCACTGAGTAGCTCCATTTCTCCCTCTCTCTCTCTGTTTCTCTCTCTTCCTCTCTCTCTGTCTCTCTGTGTCTCTCTCTGTCTCTTTGTGTCTCTCTTTGTCTCTCCGTGTCTCTCTCTCTTTGTTTCTCTCTCTCTCTCTCTCTGTGTCTCTCTCTCTTTGTTTCTCTCTCTCTCTCTCTCTGTGTCTCTCTCAGTGTCTCTCTCTCTCTCTCTCTCTCTCTCCCTCTGTCTCAGTCAGGGACCTCATTTCTTGTATCGTAAGTTGGACCATCCATAGCCAGTCTGTTATTGACCAGTCTGACCAGGTTTCCCAAACTAAATTAGCCCCACCTCCCCTTTCCTATTCATACACCTGTCCAAATGTATTTTAAATGTTGTAATTGTACCAGCCTCCACCACTTCTTCAGGCAGCTCATTCCATACACGCACCACTATCTGTTGGAGTAAACATTGCCCCTCAGGTCCCTCTTAAATTTTTCTCTCCTCATCTTAAACCTATGCCCTCAATTTTGGACTCCTTTACTCTGGAGAAAAGATCATTGCTACTCACCTTATCTATGCCCCTCATGATTCTATAAACCTCTATTAAATCACCCCTCAATCTCCTACAGTCCAGTGAAAAAGGTCCCAGCCTCTCCAGTCTCTCCTCATAACTCAAACCCTCCAGTCCCAGCAACATCTTTGTAAATCTTTCCTGCTTCCTCTCCAATTTAATAATATCCTTTGTTTAGCAGGGTGACCAGAACTGTATGCAGTACTCCAAAAGTGGCCTTACCAATGTCCTGTAGAGCCTTAGCATGATGTCCCAACTCCCATACTCAATGCTCTGATCAATATAACACAAACGCAAAAGTTTTGACACACAAGGTGAAGTTCAAACTCACTAATCCCCAAAACCCTCGCCTACAATGGCCATACCAGAGAGAGTTCCCTCTTTTTTCACAGCTGCAAAAACTTCATTTAACTGTATCCATAAATTCTCTGTCTTGAAAATCTGATAACCTATTCCTGGAACCTTTATATAACTGAGCTCAGATTTTCTCAGCTTCAAATAACACCTCTCGGGTTTTGACCAAACATTTCTGGTCTGGAATTTTGAAACTGATCTGCTTAAACTAAGGTAACGTCTTTCTTCACAGCGGAAAACCACATTCCTTTCTCATGAGCAACTATTTTACACATTCAGTTTCACGCAAGACTTTTGCAAAACTGCCTGAACTGAAACTCAAATACCATCTTCCAAGCGAATGGTGTTTCCCCCTAAGCTCAACAAAATCTATTCCAGAATCCTGTATCTAAAAGCTGAATGCATGACATTACAGCAAGCCTCGTTTTAACAGGCACTCTCAATAAATCGCAGAAATGATATCCCTGAAATATCAACAGTATTATTGCAATCTTCATGATGCCCAAGTGGTCAGCTCAGCGTGCGAGTGGGGAGGCTCTCTGCCGATAAGTTTTATTTAAGGCAAAGTTGCGTTATTATTTAAGAGATTTATGCAGCAAATAAAATATAACAGTGATGCGCATACCCCTATTACTTAGTGCACACTTTTACATTGGTTACGTGGACCTATTGATCAACTGGAATATTTGATCACCCGCTACACTCCTGGTCTCATGGGTGCTTGTTAATACAAAGTTTGTTCTACTTACTTTGTTCACTCATAAACTCTCTCAATGTAAATGAATTCCCATTAACTTTCCAGGAAGTCTCTCTCTCTCTCAAACTTTTCACCATGGCTACAGCAAAGTGTACAAGTTAATCATTAAACCCCTTCAGGCACACAAAAACCTCTTATGCCACTCATTCAAAATTCAAAATTCCAAACTCATTGGTATTAAAATGTCACAATTATATCATGTGACTATATGGATTGGAGAAGGTGAATGTAATGACCCTTGATCTTTTTCTCATCAACACATTCCTATTTTTGACTCTCACAGGACCGTGGATCAAACTTCAGATTTTACACCAGAGTTCAAGGTTTCTCTTCAATTACCCCCATTGTCTCTCTTTTTTGTATTTAGTTACAACCCGTATGAGGGACCCAATGAGAATCCAGAAGCAGAACTTCCCCTTAAAGCTGGGAAATACCTATACGTTTACGGAGACATGGATGAAGATGGTTTTTATGAAGGTTTGTTATCCAACGTTTGGAAACAGAGAATGCATCCGCTTGATCAGTTCTCTGACATTCTTTATACTGTCATTATTCTGAACTGTCCTGCTGCGTTGAGCGCAAGAGCAATTATTAACCACAATCGGAAGCTCTGTGTCTGCCATTGCTAGAGGTTCTGACAGGAAAATGAACATGCACAAGTGAAAGAGTCCAAAACCAGAGGGGCATAGGTTTAAGGTGAGAGGGGAAAGATTTAAAAGGGACTTAAGGGGCAACTATTCACGCAGAGAGAGGCGCGTATATGGAATGAGGTGCCTGACGAAGTGGTGGAGGCTGGGACAATTACAACATTTAAAAGGCATCTGGATGGGTATATGAATAGGAAGGGTTTCGGGGGATATGGGCCAAATGCTGGTAAATGCTACTAGATTTATTTAGGGTATCTGGTTGGCGTGGACGAAGTGGACTGAAGGGTCTGTTTCAGAGCTGTACATCTCTAATCACAATCTTCTCACTGGTATTTAAATCCAGGCAGAATTTGTAGAAGCCTATGTAGCACATTCTAGTGATCCCAGGCTGTCCCACGCAGTTTTACAGCCAGTTATCTTTCTGTAGTGTAGTTACTGCAGTATCACAACAGCCGATCTGTGTCCGTGCAACTCCCACAGCAAACAGTGAGATTGTGCCCAGGTTTTCTCTGAGGATGTAAAAATAAATATTGTGCAGGACACTGGAGACACTCCCTCCCCC